>JANAVB010003600.1:195834-445834 GCA_029216955.1 Iris pallida | reverse complement strand
CATCAGCAGAAGCCGTTTCAGCAACAACAATTCCAGAGTCAGGGTCGTGCGCCTTTTTAGCAGAAGCAGATATAGCTGGCGCCTAGACAGCAATAAGTCAGCAGTTGCACTTTCTGCAAGAAGCCAGGACATGTGTGGAACGAGTGTAGGAAAAGGCTAGGCCAGAGCCCCCTTTGTGGTTCAGCGGAGCACCAGCTGAGGGATTGTCCCATGTCGTCGGGACGTACATCTCACGAAACAGGAGCCAAGGCTCCGACAGGACAGCAGAAGGGACCATTGTCGACCCAGCAGCAGAAGTTTACCCAGCACCAGTAGAAGACCAGAGGAGGTCAGCAGGGGAGAGCCTTCGCCATGTCAGCCGAGGATACAGAGGCAGTGGGAGATCTGATAGCAGGTTCTTTTCTTCTTGACTCCTTTCCTGCATTCGATTTGTTTGATTCGAGGGCTTCCTATAGTTTTGTGTCTGTATCTTTTGTTGTTAGACACCAGCTTTCTTCTGAACCATTGCCTAGAACTTGCAAGATCACGACTGGAGGTGGTATCATCCTCGTCCATGATGTTTGTAAGGATCGGAGAGTAGTTTTGGGAGGCCGAGGACTGGATGTGAGTCTGCTCATAATGCCATTGTCGAACTACGATATTGTACTCAATATGGATTGGTTGAGCAGGCACCATGCCAGTATAGATTGTCATGTGGTAGAGTTCTCATCGGAGTGTCAGGAGGGCCAGAGTTCGAGTTCACCAGACGAGAGACGGACCAGAGCAGCGGTGTTTTCTACGGAGCTTTAGAAGAGGAGCAGAGCGTGCCACATCCATTGATAACTGAGTTCATGGATGTATTCCCGGAGGAGTTGCCAGGGTTACCTCTGGACAGAGATGTAGGATTCTCTATAGATTTGGTGCCCGACATAGAGCCGATATCTCAGCATGTCTATGAAGTGAACAACAACGAGCTAGTGGAGTTGAAGAAGCAGGTGGATGAGTTGTAGGACAAAGGCTTCATCCGATCGAGTTCTTCACCATAGGGTACACCAGTACTCTTTGTACCGAAGAAGGATGGGTCGGTACGGATGTGTATCGACTACAGGTGTCACGTCCCAGAACCAGAATACTGGAGAGCGGGGGCAGACATAGCCAGCTACGTATATGAAATGTAATCCATCTCGCTATACGGTCACGGCTGTCTAGATACATGAGAGTTTATCTACAAGCCAACAGTCTCTTAAGGTCATGAACAAGCCTAGTGTCTCAATCACAAGCAAGTAAGTAAAAGGTTACAAGAAGTATGATCATTAAATATACAATAGTAAGGCGTCCCAAACATTACATATTCAGCTGATCATGAAGCTAGTCGTTACAAAATGTCAGGACTAGCAAGAGTTTTAGTCAGACATGATCAACCCTAGGATCTGTTAATCATGTTACAGCCCGTAGGCAGACAGTAAGTAAAAGTGCAATCGAGCTAAACAGGTGCTCGTCGGCTAAATACCTCAAAAGAATATTTTTACAATAAAGTGGGAGATCAAAAATAAACCCATTCGTTGCCAGGGTTCCGTCTAGTGGCCACCATCTGGCTGGAAGGTCGGTAGATCCTCGGGAGCTGCTCTGAAATCTGGCCACACAAAACCAGCTGGGTCAGACCCCAGAAAGAGCAAGTGCCACAAAGGAGGCCACGAAATAAGAACAAAAGCCAGCACATCAGATCATAAGAAAATAATTACATAATAAAGACAATTAATAAGGAGAAACCTGGCAGGTGATATACGATGAGATAACCATGGGACTCTTCAGATAACCAGGTTACAACCCGTGAACCAAACAAGGACCGGGGTTGTAACCCTTCGTCTGAACAGAACTTGGAATTCTCACCATTTATCGGTAAAATAAATACAAGCATTCTGGTCATGCAGCAATCTGGAACAGGATCAGGGCAAGACTAGACTGGTTAGACTCCATCCAATCATTTCATGGCCAAGCAAGAATTGCGGCTTGATACTTTAACTAACTAGGGTTGTCACAAGCCTAATTACTAACAAGATGCAGCGAGATTATTCCACAGCCACAAGCCCTGCAGACCATCCAGGTTACCCAGGTCGAAAGATTAGGGTTGAATTCAGGTGGGTACATCGTCCAGGAAATGCATGTACCCTTAAGTAGCTTTAAAGGGTGCAACACATGACAATGTGCTGGAAATGTGCCCTACTCGACGGCAGGCTACAGATCCCAGGCGCGCCCAGGTAACGGGATTGCCTGTAGCTGGGAAATCTCTTCATGACAACTGTGTTATTCTAGTTATTAGCCTTAGTCCATTTTAGTGGGTACTCCTGACCGTGGTACTCAGGAGTCCCATCCTAGACATGATGCAAGACAGGACTGGTTTATTTATACAAGCACAATCGCCTACGGTATCCAGATTATTATACAGATCATGTCATGTCAAGTAGCCGTCGCAACAACTTATCAAGATATAACATGTCAGGTTATCAGGTCAAGTGTACTAGTCAGGAGTGCGCCACGACGGGCCAATATCAGGTCATGTCAGGTTACTCATGTCAGGAGTGCACCACTACGGGTCACTATCGTGTCAGGCTCAGTTATGCTTTCCAAACATATTACATAAATTCGTGATTATCAAGTTCATGACAAAAGGCGTAAGGATATAAAATGGGCATAAAATATCTAATAAAATATCAATAGATAGGGCTATAGAAGAGCCAAGCTTAAGGAAAATAAAACCAAACTGACACGCTGACTTAAGACCAAGTCAGCCAAAGGCCATACGCTTAGTGCAAAAGTCATACGCTCAGGCCAGCCTACGCTCAAGCCAACCTACGCTCAGGTCAAGCCACGCTTAGGTCAGGCGTATGCAAGTCATACGCTTCCAAAAGGCAGTGTATGGGGTCCATACGACTCCTTGTCAAGCAAGCGAGCATATGCGAGTCATACGCTTCCAAAAGGCAGCGTATGGGGTCCATACGACTCCTTGTCAAGCAAGCGAGCGTATGCGAGTCATACGCTTCCAAAAGGCAGCGTATGGGGTCCATACGACTCCTTGTCAAGCAAGCGAGCGTATGCGAGTCATACGCTTCCAAAAGGCAGCGTATGGGGTCCTGACTGCGCTGCGCTAAAGAGCGCGCACAGCTCAGTGACGCAAGCTAAAAAGCTCGCGCACTGCTCACTGTCTTCTCCAAATCAGCAAGAACTCTATGGTTGAACTCAAGCTTCAAAAGTCCATAACTTGGTCAAAACAAGTCCAAATCCAACTTTGCAAAGTTCTATCTTGGGTGAAATTCAATTCTCTCCAACATAGGAACATCAAAACCCATAAAAATACAACTTAAATATATCAAAACCATGTAAAACCAAAAATAGAGGAATCTTAGATCTAGGACAATGGAGACTCCAAATCACAAAATGTCAAGTTCTAATGTTGATCACCATGGCCTAATCTAGCTAATGGACAAATAAAAAGTAGTTCTCATGTGGTGGCAAGGTGCACTTGCCTATGGGTGTTGGTGTTGTGTGGAGGAAGGAAGAAGAAGAAGATGAAGAAATAAATGAGAGAATTATAAGGAGAGAGAAAGGTAGGTGGAGATAATAAAGAGGGTGGTTGTGGTGGAAATGAGGGAGGATCATAGGCTTAAGGTGTTCCAAGCATATTGAACCAAACCAAACCAAACCAATCCTACTCCATAAAATAAAACCAAGCCTTGCCAACTAAAACCGAGCTGAGCCAAAAACTCAAAATACGAGAAAACCCCAAAACTCCGCAAGTTGAGAAAAATAAAAATTCATGCCAAAATCCAATTACGAGTATAATTACGAAATACGGGAAACGGGGGTGACAACTCTACCCACCTTAAAAGAATTCCGTCTTCGAAATTTAATCAAGGAGCTAGAGATTGCCACGACAAGCTACACTAAGCACAGGCAAGTTACACTAAGCAGTTCAATCATACAATCATACAATACAAGCAAGAAAAGGAAAACGTAAGGCATAAGAAAGACATTATACCTCACGAGTCAAACAGGTAGGGATATCGCGATCGGATGTCGTCCTCACGCTCCCACGTTGACTCACCTAGAGAGTGATGACCCCAAGCAATACGGACTAATTTAATAGTCTTGTTCTTGAGTATTTTTTCCCTCCGGTCCAAAATAGACACGGGCCTCTTCTCATACGAAAGGTTGGTACCAACAACCAATTCTGAATGGTCTAGGATGTGGCTCGGGTCTGGGATATACCGTCGTAATTGGGATACATGGAACACGTCATGCACCTCGCTTAGCGACGGCGGAAGAGCGAGACGATAGGATACATCTCCTACTCGCTCCAGAATGTCGAACGGCCCTATATACCTAGGACTAAGCTTTCCCCGTACGCCGAAACGAATGACGCCACGGTTAGGCAAAATCCTCAGAAATACATGATCGCCGACCGAAAACTCGAGAGGGCGCCGATGAGAATCGGCCCAATAACGCTGGCGATCTTGGGCAACTCGAAGATGATCTCGGACTCTCCTGACCACCTCAACTGTCTGGGCAATCATTTCTGGACCAAGCATTTGCCTCTCTCCAACATCATCCCAGGCTAACGGGGGTCTGTACTTCCTGCCATACAGTGCCTCGAACGGTGCCATCTGGATACTGGCCTGGAAACTATTGTTGTACGAGAATTCCACCAGGTGCAAGTGATCTTCCCATGAACTACCGAAGTCAAGTGTACAGGACTGCAACATATCTTCAAGAGTCTGGATTGTGCGCTCCGACTGGCCATCTGTCTGCGGGTGATAGGCTGAACTGAACTGGAGATGAGTCCCCAAACTCTCTTACAAGCTATGCCAAAAGTGTGACGTAAATCTTGAATCTCGGTCCGAGGTGATACTGACTGGCACACCGTGCAATCTGACGATCTGTCTAAGATACATCGTCGCTAGCTGAGCCGTCGACTGACCAACTCTGAAGAGAAAAAAGTGAGCCACATTCGTGAGCCGGTCAACTATAACCCAAATAGCATCTCTACCAGCTGGGGATCTAGGTAGTCCAGTCACAAAATCCATGGTTACATGCTCCCACTTTCATTCTGGAATCGGTAAGGGCTGAAGAAGTCCAGCCGGTCTCTGAAGTTCAGCTTTAACTTGTTGGCAAACCAAACACCGAGAGACAAACCGAGCTATCTCCCGCTTCATGCCATTCCACCAAAAGTGCTGATGGATATCACGGTACATCTTCATACTGCCAGGATGGATGGAATACTGAGAACTGTGCGCTTCTGACATGATTTCTTGCCTGATATCTCTACTGGGTACACAAAGATGCTTACCATGTCGAAGTGTACCGTCCTCATGAATACATAACTCTGGTCTTCGTCCTGCCTCACACTCCGCTCTGAGTCGCTGAAGCTTGGAATATGCCGATTGTGCCATCCGGATCCTCTCAACTATAGTGGACTGAACTTGCATGCTGGCCATCAATGCCACACTGGAAGGGAGAATAACTTCTATACCCATCTTCTGAAGATCTGTTAACAATTCTGGCTGTACTGTTAGGAAATAAGCTCCGGCTCTCCTGCTCAATGCATCTGCTACGACATTGGCCTTCCCAGGATGATACTGCAGGTTGACATCATAATCCATAAGTAGCTCCAGCCATCTCCTCTGACGCATGTTAAGATCCTTCTGGGTGAAAACATACTTCAGGCTCTTGTGGTCGGTGAAAATCTCTACCCTATCTCCGTACAAATAGTGCCTCCACAACTTAAGTGCAAACACCAATGCTGCCAGCTCCAAGTCATGGGTTGGGTAATTCCTCTCATGATCACGAAGTTGTCGTGATGCATAAGCTATTACCTTCCCATGCTGCATCAGAACACATCCTAAACCTCTGCCTGAAGCATCACAATACACTGAGAATCCTCCGGTTCTATCTGGAAGCGTGAGAATAGGAGCTGTTATCAAGCCTCGCTTCAACTGTTTAAAATAACTCTGTCACTCTGCTGTCCAAGAAAACTGCGCATCCTTGCGGGTCAACTGGGTCAATGGCGCTGATATCCGAGCAAAGTCTGAAACAAATTGCCGGTAATAGCCAGCCAATCCAAAAAAACTGCGAACTTTTGCAACGGTGCTGGGTACTGGCCATGACTCAATAGCTACAATCTGTTTTCCATAAATAAATTCCTTTATTTATTGTGTATCTGGGAAAATTACAACTGTAGGAATCTGATCTAGAAGACGATCACTTTATCCCTTGGACTATGCGAAGAAGAAAAGCTCTCCAAATTTTGACAGTAGATAACTATGTCTCTGTCTAATGAATGAGAAAAAGAACTCTATTTATAGAGTCAAAAATAATAACCGAAAAGATAACTGTCTTCACAGCCTGTGCTTAGTTGAAAATCACGCAGGATTTAACATACGCAAGGTTGTGAGCAGTTACTGGACGTGGCCTGTAACTGTTGGACACATGGTGATCATGCATGAGTTGTATGCAAGTTACAGGACACGCAGGCGAGAGATCAGTGGCATGGGTGCCACGTACTCCAATTTGATGAAATCCACGCAGACTTGTTGAAGACGAAATCCACGCAGACTCGGGGCAAAAAGCTTCAAAATCCACGCAAACTTGGGGCAGGAAGCTTCAGGATCCACGCAGACTCGAGGCAAAAAAGCTTCAAAATCTACGCAGACTTGAGGAAGAAAACTTCAGAATCTACGCAAACTTGAGATGAAGATCTCAAAATACACGCAGACTTAAGATAAGACTGCCAGCTGTCTTGATTCGACGTGCCTCGACTGACACAAAATCTCTGACAGTGATTGCTTTTGTCAGTCGCATTAAATGACAAGAAACTCTTTTGGTACGCCAACTTGACGAAGGTTGAGTCTTGCTGAAGAAGATTTCGAAAGTCACGCAATAGTCAGCTGTGATCTCTCGAGTTCTGTGCATACGTGGCATACGAAGAGACATTCTTCGACTGTCGTGCTGTCAGTCATAATTACACTCTGACAAATGATGAGCTGTCTTCTCAGCGTGATTTGTAAATATTGTCCTGATCAACTGAGCGTGACTTTTGACTCTGTCCTGATCAACTCAGCGTGACTGTTGGACTTGTTCTGATCAACTCAGCGTGACTGTCATTTTTGAGGCCTACAAAACCCCCTTCAAAGTTTTCGAAAAATGATAAATTATTTCGAAATACTTTGAAAACGAGATGATAAAATGAAATCAGTCACGCTGAGATGACTTTAAATTTTTCGGAAGTCGAAAAGACTTCGAAGTTCTTTGAAAACATCCAAATGAACTTATTAAATGTCATAATGACTCTTCGTTCTCCAAGACGGATTGCATCCAATTTATGGTGGAATATGAACCGCCGGCGAGCTCTGTTATATAAACAGGGAGAAGATTCATTTTTAATCTTCATCTTACGTCAACATGACATCAAAGAAAGAAGCTGAAGAAGAAGCACGTAAATTGGGTTTTTGTTCCCATGGTGTTCCCACTTTTGAGGGTAAGAAACCGGAGCCCCTAGTCTTCGAGTTCAAAGACGATCCCATGCATTTAGCCAAGAATTTCCTGAGCTATTTTGGTCTGGATGGCTCGTCTTCTTCTGACGGACGCAGCCTTGCAGAGCTGCATGAAATGTTGAAGGCTCTGTTACACCGTATGGGGGTTAAGAGCATAGAAGAACTGGGCACTAAGCTCAGTCGCTCTGCTAAATAGAGCGTATCTTTTATGCTTTTGTCTTCTTTTGAAAATGTTGCACTTCTTCTTTTGTCTTTTGTAAGGCTATCAGTGCCTGTCTTGAAGAATGTAGTACAACTTTTGTGTTTGAACATCGTGCATTAATGAAGAATGTTAATTAGCACTCTTTGACTGTTTCCAATGTTGCGCTGTCTTCCAAAGCACACGTGTCATTCATTCCATGGTTTACGAGCGCTATTTACGCGGATCTTTTCCAAGAATAAGCTTGTACTTTGTCCTTTAAATAGATAGCTGAGTTTCAAAGATGCTCATCTCACATTCTTCTTCTTTTTTTCTCTGAGAATGAAATTTTTGGGAGATTTCATTCTCAAACAGGAAAGCAATGCTTTCTAATGTTCGATTTTTGCACACTATATCGAACATGAGTTTGCCAATTCTTAGCACCAATTTTAAAGGTAAGTCCAGTATAGTACGAGTACTATTTTGTTGCTGTTGAAAATGGGCTTTTTTGTTTCTGACTGAACAATGCACGCTTGACTAGCCAGTGCGTGCCAAATGACATTTCTGTTGATTAATCTCCTCTTCCTTGATGCTTTCTGTAGGAATTCGGCTGAAAACTTTCTTTATAACTGGCATTGGTGATGTAGATGCTGTGGAGAATATTCTGCTGACACCTACATCAGGGAGCTCATACGCTTTTGACGCGTACATCAGACAACTCAGAACTCTTCGTGGGATAGAAGGGTCTTCCTCAGATGGTAGGAAGAGCCTTTATACACGAGAGTTGGATGGTGGAGTCAACTCTACCCCAAGAAATCGGGTAGTAGAGTTCCTTTCAAGGTAGAACTAGGAATTGTATCCCAATATGGAATACATTCCTATCTTCCTTGAGAGGTTACTCCCAATCCACCAATTGTATTGGCAGCACCACGACTTCGGGCTGGCATACTCTGTGGTTCTCCTCTCGTCTGAGAGAGAATACCAGAGTTTGATTCTTGCTGATCTGGTCGTGACTGGGACTCAGACAGTCAGAAACTGCCACCAACAATGAATCTGACGGAGAAGGTCCGACGGAGAAGATCCAAAGAAGAAGATAGATCTCTATTAGGTTATTGTTGTGGTGTAGAATGAAAATCCAAGATTGTAATAGATTTCTATTATGATTTGTAAGAAAGTCTAAGAAAATGTAATAGACTTTTTATGGTGAAATGAGAATGGAAATGATAATTCTTCTATGCTCAATAATTTGTATTTGTGGATGAATTGTGGACATGATAGATAATAAAATCTTCTTTTTCTGTTTTAGAGTATATGATATTATCAGAGGTATTATGGACGTGATAATATGTATGAACTCAAAAGAAAATAGATTGATTTCTATGCAGAGGTCAAAAATAGAAAATAACAAATGAGCAGGTAGATTCGGCATTTATTCAGAGGTTATGAAAACATGATAAATAACGAATCCCCATAATAGAAGATTATGAACGGACGAATCGTCAAATGAATGGAACGAATGAACCGTCGGATGAATGTAATAAATGAAAGGATGAACCGTCAAGCATTAATGAACGGGCGAACCGTCTGATGAATGTGACGCTTCATTATTTGAGGAACTTCTGCCTATAAATATAGAAAAATCTGACAAGAACGAACACTTCTACTTTCAAACATAAAAATGTCGTCTGAAGAAGTATCCAAGAAAGCTGGAATCGCCCTGAAGGTTCAGAAAGGCACTGAAGAATGCCCTGCTGATCCAATTCAATTGAAGAAGGCGGTAGCAGGCGAAGGTTCGTCTGTACCCAAGCCACCAAGGGATATTCTGGACTTCCTGCTCGTACCAGGAAAGACTGAAGAAGAAGAAGCCATGAGAATGGCCGCTTGCAAATTCCTCGTGAGTTCCAGCAAGGAGGTTCTCAGCTCTTTTGCTGACCGCGTCTTCGAGAAGGACGGCAGCGGCCCGCGTCCAAATGTAGAAAAGGATGATAGTGATCTTCCTTAATATCATGTATCATCATTCATGATAAAAATAAAATAAAAATTTTATTTCTAAACATGAACTTGGCTGATAATTTACAAGCATTTACATTCATGCATAATACTTTTTAAGGAATTTGCCATTAATAGGCATCATAACTTTTCGACCATCCAGTTCTGAGAGTTGATAAGCTCTATTTGAGAATACTTTGCTCACAATATAGGATCCTTCCCACTTTGCGTCAAATTTGCCCTTACTCATATGAGCCATAGTCATAGGACGTCTGACTGTTAGAACAAGTCTCCTTTTTGATATGATCGGACTCTGACATTCTTATTAAAAGCTCTTGAGATTCTAGCTTGATAGAATTCAATATTCTGTTGAGCAGATAATCGCTTTTCATCCAGAGCTTCTAATTCTTGAAGTCGAAGACGATCATTATTTTCTGCAGTGAGTTCATTAGCGATTGCTATCCTTAAAGAAGGAATTTGAATCTCTAATGGAAGAACAGCTTCGCAACCATACACCAGAGAGAAGGGTGTACATTTAGTAGCATTACGAACTGTAGTGCGATAAGCCCACAAACATTCACCGATCTTCTCACTCCAATTACGTTTGTTAGTAGAGACAAACTACTTCAGGAGTTTGATGATGGTCTTGTTGAAAGCTTCTGCTAATCCGTTAGCTGCCGGATTATATGCGGTAGAAGCCACATTGTTGATCCGGTGATCGTCACAGAATCGAGTAAACTTCTGACTAACGAACTGTGGTCCGTTATCATGAATAATGCGTCGAGGAACACCAAATTTGTAGATGACATGATGCTTAATAAAGCTGATGACATTGGACGTCTTAACTTCAGACAAAGGAATGGCTTCGGCCCATTTGGAGAAGTAATCGGTTATTGTGAGAATAAACCGATGACCTTTGGATGACGGCGGATTGATCGGGCCAATAATGTCCATGCCCCAAGCTTCGAAGGGCCATGATGCTGCCGTCGGATGTAGAAATTCCGAAGGTTGATGAATGAAATCCGCATGGATTTGATAAGCTTTACACTTCTTTGCATATTCGATGGCGTCTGATACCATAGTGGGCCAATAATAACCCATATGTCGAATACGGTCTTGAAGTTTTGGTCCAGGCTGATGTGCTCCACAAATTCCATCATGTGCTTCGCGAATAATTTGTTGAGCCTCGTCACCGGCAACACATCGAAGAAGTAAACCATCATAAGCTCGACGATATAAGGTCTTTGTTGTATGATTATAATAGAATCGGAGTGATCGTCGTCTGATAGATGCTGCCTCACTCGGATCATCCGGAAGAATATCATACAATACGAAATCTAAGAAAGGAAGTCTCCAATCCGTATCCGTATTTTGATTCTCGGCCGAGTTACTGAAGATGAATTCCATGCTGGAATCAGATGAAGATGATAAAGTTTTACGACTAAATCCAAATCCTCTTGTTGTGTTGATGTTATGAGATGTTGATTCTTCAATGTCAACTGGAAGTCCTAGAGTCAGATTATTTTCGAGATGGAATAGTTCTCGATTGCGAACAATAATCATTTGTTGCCGTCTAATCGGGATAGCCAACACCGCTGCGAGATTAGCTAGAGCATCAGCTTCTGTGTTACATGCTCGCCTAACATGTTCAATGAAGAATTCTTCAAACAAAGAAGCCATAGATATAGCTGATCTATGATAAGGAACCAGATCTTGATGACGAACTTCATAAGTACCCCTTATCTGATTGACAATGAGTTTAGAGTCTCCGTACGCCTCCAAATGTTGGATATTCAGATGTTTAGCGAGTTGAAGACCAATGAGTAACGTATTGTACTCAGCTACGTTGTTTGAACACGGCTGATCAAGAGAATAAGCTCTTTGGATAGCAAGACCTTCTGGCGATACAAGAACGATTCCAACTCCAGCGACAATATCACCATTAGGACCTATCCTTGAAGCTCCATCAAAGAATAGACGCCAAGTAGGATCTTCATCAGCAATTTAGTTTGAATCTAGGACTTCATCTAGAATTTCGTCATAGAGTTTTGAATCTTCTGGAATTGAATGAGCAGCCAGAAAATCAGCTAAAGCTTGTCCTTTGACTGACTTCTGAGGAATATAATGCATGTCATACTGAGCAAGTAGGATTCCCCAGTTAGCTAATCGAGAATTCAAAACACTGGGTTTCTTCATCATGACCCGTATAGGATTGATTCTGGAGATGACATGAATAGTCTGGCCAATGATATAATGACGTGTCTTTTGAACAGCGAACATCAAGGCTAGACATTCTTTTTCGACCGGTGAATATCGAGGTTCAGCTCCGGTCATAGTACGACTGAGATAGTAGATGGCTTGTTCATGACCATTTTTATTCTTTTGAGCGAGTAATGCACCCAATGAATGACTCATTGCTCGAGTATATAGGAGAAATAGAATTCCTGAGACGGGAGGTACCAATACTGGAGGGCTCATCAGATATTGTTTTATATCATCGAATGCTTTCTGACATTCATCATTCCAGACAAAAGAAACACCTTTCTTCATAAGTTTGTTGAATGGTCTGCAGCGTCCTGATAAATTAGAGATGAATCTCCTGATATAAGCGATCCTTCCTTGAAATCCTCGTAGCTCTTTTAAGGTGCATGGAGGACGCATCTCTTGGATGGCTTTGATCTTCTCGGGATCCACGTGTATACCTTTAGAGGTAATGACGAAGCCGAGAAATTTACCACTAGAGACGCCTAAGAAGGACTTAGTAGGGTTCATCTTTAATTGATGCTTACGCATTAGATCAAATATAGTCTTCAAATCTTGGATATGATCCTCCTTTTGTCGACTTTTGACTGCAATATCATCAACATAATATTCGACTGTTTTCCGTAAATGTTCACGGAATATAGTGCTCATAGCTCGTTGATAAGTTACTCCTGCATTCTTGAGACCAAACGGCATAACTGTATAACAGTATGTACCGATCGGCATTCTGAAATAAGTGTGCTTCTCGTCATCTGGAAACATTTTAATCTGATTGTACCCAGAATACCCGTCCATGAATGACATCCGTTCAAACCCACAGGTATTATCGATCATGACATCAGTGATTGGTAGAGCGAATTTGTCTTTAGGACATGCCGCATTGAGATCGCCGAAGTCTATGCAAACTCTGATCTTGCCAGTCTTTTTAAGAACAGGAACTATGTTAGCCACCCAATCGGGATGTTGTTCCTCTCTAATAAACCCAGAGGCCATGAGTTTATTAACTTCAACTTCAATTGTATCCATGATGTCTGGACGAAATCGTCGCTGTTGTTGTTTGACCGGTTTAGCATTTGGCAAGATATTGAGCTTGTGAGTTGCAATTTGTGGATCAAGACCTGACATATCTTTATAACTCCAAGCGAAGACATCGATGTAGTCACGAATGAGTTTGATCATGTCTTGCTTATCAGTTTCTGAAAGACTTTCACTGATGAATATTGGTTTGGGAGATCCCTCTTCACCAACATCTATTTCAACAAGTTTATCTTCAGTCGGAGGTTCTTTTTGCTCGAATCGGAACTCCCATTGATTATCTAATCTTTGGGCCCATTGTTCTGATTCAGGTGAGATTTCAAACTCTTTCTTCAGAATGGTCAATGGAAACCATGTTGGAAGACAGAATGTTGCAGTAGAAATCGCCGATACTCGTATCGGAATCCTAAGAGGTAGTACTAGAAGAATCAGATCTCTTATCTTCGTCAGATTCGGGATCTTCATGAACAATATTGATGAAAGGAGTAGGAGCAGTATAGCCCAATCCGCATTTTGTCCTTCCATATTTCAGAGGAGGAATCTGGACAGGCATTTTTCTTCCTTTTCCACTGTTGAGGCCAGTTCTGAAGTCATAGCCCATATTTTTGATAATGTCTTTAGATTGCTGACTATAACGACGTAGTTGTAATCTTCCAGTATCATCATTCTTGTCCTTGTCTTCGAAATCAGAAGGATTTTGGGGTCCTTTGTAGAAGAATATTGGGATGTCTCCTGGCTTTCTGCTGGGAACTAGAAAGTATGAAGATTGTACAGGTTCTAGGGATACATCTGTATGAACAGTCTGTACAACTCCTATGGTTATTGTGTTCAAGTCATCTAACAAATGTAAATAACTATGAACATAATTACACACATCAACATACTGCAAAGATGGAGACTTTTCATTAAATGTAAAAGCAGCAATATTTACATTGGGAGAAGGCTGAGCCTTAGAGATCTTAGCCAAATCAATGACTAAAGGGGGAGAAGATGAACGAGAAGAAGCGTTGTTTCGATTAAGATCGATAACAAATGGCTCAGAAGAGGTGAGCTCCCTTGAAGCTTGAGATGGAAGAATAATCCGCCCTCCAACTGGAATTAGCAGAGTATCCTGTTTCACATGTGGAGATGCAGGAACTGCAGTACGCCCACTGACAGGAATGATCAGTGTATCTTGAGCAGGCGACCGAGGTAACGGAGAGATTCGTCCAGTCACCGGAATGATGAAAGAACCTTCTCCAGAGGGTTTGAGAGATTGTTGCTGAGTAGTTTGACTTTTAACATGAATTATTAAGGTCTCACTTTGTGCATCCTCTTTCTCCATAGCTTGTATGACCCTTGTATACTCTTCTTTGTACATCCGAAAATCATTGAAATAGGCTTCAACCCCATGGAAGGGGTTTATATCAGCAACTTCTTTTTGTACTCTTCCATTGCTATCAATGTATTTAAAACACTGATGAAGAGTAGAAGGCACCACATTATTTTCATGAAGAAAGGGCCTCCCAAGAAGAAGATTGTAGGATCCCACAATCTCGATCACATAGAAAGTGACTTTGGATCTGAAATCGCCTATTTGAAGCTTCAGATGAATCTTTCCCAAAGGCTCGCTTCGGCTTTGATTAAATCCCAGGATAGTAGTAACCGTCTTGGAAAGCTTGTGAAGAGGGATTTTTAGTTCATCCAACAGACTCTTTGGCATTATGCTTACAATCTTCTGGGGATCCACTTCTACTCCTCCTCTGGTGATGATATGACCCAAGTACGAAATGCGATCGAGCCAGAACTCGCATTTACTGAACTTGGCATACAGCTGGTGCTCCCTGAGAGTCTGAAAAACCACACGAAGATGCTGCTCATGCTCCGCCTCACTCTTGCTGTAGTGTCACGACCCGATCCCAATTTCTTGGGTCGACTCGGATCATGCCCAGCCTGCACCGTTGTTGAGACGGCGGCAGTAAGCTGTATTCCATATGCAGGTACAATCAACAACATTTGAAACTATAATTGCCACAACATTTAATTAAACGATAATATAAACATGTCCATTACAAAGCTTGTCCACAACTTTAACATAACATTTATTTTATTTAAAAGATAAACTAAAACTCCAACTAAGCAGAAGTGTCATCATCATCTCCATGGACCTCGTCTGGGAGCACAGCAGGGTACAGCTCCGGGTCGTAGTAACTACTAATCAGTAGCTCTGAGTCATCAACAGAACCTATTGGGTGTGGGGGATCCAGTCAGGAAAGGAGCAAGTACAATTATGAAAATTAACAATTTGCATAATGAATAGAAAATTGCAATATTAAATAATTTTGAAACAATAATTTCCAACTATAAAACAATTGTGATTTGAGTAAGCAGTATCTATGACCGGTTTAGGATGATTCAATTGTATCCTATTGATACGGTCCGGCCTAACCCCGTGTGAAGAGGGTAAGCTCGCACATTCATTAACTATTTGGCTTTGATCATAGATAACTACGCTACTCCCCATTATCCCGATGCAATGATTCAGTATATTACTCTAGGAGAGAGTACGTGTAACAATTGTGTATTTAACATGCAAAATTTCTAATATTAATTAAACTGCAATTAAACACAACCATACTTGCCTTGATTTAAACTGGACTTCGATGGATGTTCCGAAAAGGTGCTAGTTACGCCTTCGTAATCCTACAAATGGAGCATCTATACTTATCAAACTGCTTCAACCAACTAAGTATGCTAATTTTCAATCTCTATTATCTTTCCTAATAAATTTTATCCTTTTTATTCTAATTAGAACACAATTATCGGATGGTTTACTATTTACAAGGAAACATCAATTAATCCTTTTCTTTTTGGAAACTTGCAATTTTCATTATTAAAACTTGCATTTTATACATAAATTAATATTTATTTAATAAGTGAGAAAATCACTAATTTCTAATCTTTATGAAAATATGTAGATATAGATAATTATTCTACTTTTTACGTTACACTACGACATCCAGAAAAGAAAACAAAATAAATCCTAACTATTTCATTTTCCAGCACGAGCAAATGAGTAATTGGGCTTATGCCCTTACAACCCAATTTACATGAATTGAAATAAGACGAAAATATAGTTAGTCTCAAAAGTATAATTTCTAATTTAAATTATATAAAAATTTGTGAGTCTCAGACTCTGGTCCATTCTTCACATTCAACTACTCTGCCTCAACGTCCGGTCGAACCGGTGCGTTTGCATTTCGCTGGGGCCCAGTGACCGTTAAGGTCGTCGCCCAAAAATATTATTATTAAAATAATATTTTTATATCGAAAATCATTTTAAAAAAAATCATTTTTATTATTTTGCAAAATTTTCGGCAGCATCTCCTCTGTTTTTGGTCAACCCAAAAACTGGGAATGTGCCGTAAACCTGCAAAATAACTCCAAAACCCGAATTTTATATAAACAACCATATAATATTTTTTTCCAAATCAACCAGTACTGAAACCAATACTAGAACCAACTTCCCAAGGGAAAAACCAATATCAGCATAATACCAAAATCCCAAAATACCAACAGAATCAACAACAGAACCAAAATTGCAATTATTCGAAAATTCCGAAGAGGACAATTTCCGAAACTAATCCCAAAAATCTCGAGATCGAAAAGTAAAACTCAGAAGTAAGAAATCTAATCATTCTCCAGAGTTCCTTCCGAAGGGTTCTCGGAAATCCGACTTTCCGAAGAAACTTCGAAATCAAAAATAGTAACGTAATTGTTACGTTGCTGGAAATTCCGAATTCCCACTGGAATTGGGTTGGACCAGTTCATCATAGACTGAAGATAATAATTGGGTCAGAGTGTATCGACAATGGAAACCGACGGGAACGTCACGTTGCGGAAACGGAACCCGAAGACATCGTCGAACAGCGAACCGGAAGTGTTCGGGACAAACAGGGGCGGTCTCCGGGGTGAACGCCGGTGAGCGGGTGGTGCTGGGCGGCCTGGCCGAGCTGTCGCCGGCGGTCGTGGGTCGCCGGGAAGCGGACGGTGTCCACGGGGAGGGGCGGCGACAGTCGGGTACGGCCCAGGGGTCAGGGCTCGGCCGAATCTGGGTCGGATCTGGGTCGGATCGACTCCGAGAAGCCTCGGAAAACTCTAGATCTCACCGGAAATGGTGGGATCTCTCAGAAATTTGGAAATGAGTGGAGATGGATATAGAAGAGGGGGTTTAAATAGGAGTAGAAATTGGAGGTTAACGGACTTGGGAAGGCGAAGGGGTGGCCGACCATCAAAACACCGGCGGCGGAGCGTTTGGAAAGCTTCGAAAAGAAAACGGAAATTCCTTCGGTTGAAGGAATTCCAACCAACAGAGCAAATGAAGCCATTAATCTCTCTCTACAAGTGCTGTAGACACTTAAACAAAGTTTGGGTTTATAAAGTTAAAAAGGTTAAAGGGTTTTGCAACCCATTAAGAATATGGGTTGGGCCCATATACAAGGCTTGGGTTTAATAGCTTCATGGCTTGTAAGAGTCAAGTAAAAAAATTGTTTTGGTTTTTTTTTTTTAGAATAAATGAAAAACTTTTGGTTTATAAAAATTAGAATTTGGAACTAACAGGATTTTAAAATAATTTTCCTCTTTTAACAATTTAATCAATATTTGTTTAAAAAAATTAAAGCCCAAATTTTTTTTTGAGTTCGGGTCTGGCTAACACTCAAAAATCCTTGTTATTAATTTTGAAAATAAATTAATTTTACACTTAAATAAACATTATAAATTTTAACTAATTATCTAACATTATTCTAGTAAAAAGCAATTTAAAAATTAGAGAGAAAAATGCAATTTAAAATTATGGGTTTCACAACCTTCCCTCCTTGGAAAATTTCGTCCTCGAAATTAAAGAGTTAGGTTGAGAAATTACCTCAGGTCTCAAACAAGTACGGGTACTTCTCCCGCACCTCATCCTCTCGCTCCCAGGTAGATTCGCCTGGGGAATCATGCCTCCACATTACTCGAACAATGGGAGTCACTGAGGTTCTGGTCTTCTTCTCGCCTCGGTCCAAGATCGCCACTGGTTTCTCTGGCAATGTGAGACTTGGTCCAATCTCCAACTCTGAATGGTCCAAAATGTGGTTCTCATCAGGTACATACTCTCTGAGCTGTGAAACGTGGAAGATGTTGTGCACGCCTTCTAGATTAGCTGGTAGAGCTAACCTATACGCCACTTCTCCAATCCGGCTCAGAACTTCGAACGGGCCAATGTACCTGGGACTCAGCTTCCCAGCTCTGCCAAATCTGATAGTACCTCTGGTAGGAGAAATCTTCACGAAGACTTTATCTCCTTCTTCAAATGCCAGTGGTCGTCGACCACTGTCTGCCCAGTGCTTCTGTCTGTCTTGAGCGATCCTGAGCTTGTCTCTGATAATCTTCACCTTCTCTGCTGCGTCAGTCACCATCTCTGGACCCAGCAGTACTCTTTCACCAACGTCGTCCCATGCCAATGGTGTACGGCAACGACGTCCATAAAGAGCTTCGAATGGGGTCATACCAATACTGGCTTGGTAGCTGTTGTTGTAAGAAAATTCTACCAAGTGCAGATGGTCTTCCCACGATCCTCCAAACTCTAAGACACAAGCTCGCAGCATATCTTCAAGTGTCTGAATTGTCCTCTCCGATTGCCCATCTGTCTGGGGATGATAAGCTGTGCTGAACTTCAACTGGGTCCCCAAGCTGTCATGCAAACTCTTCCAAAAATGTGAGGTAAAACGAGTGTCTCGGTCAGAAACAATGCTTACCGGTACGCCATGAATCCGGTAGATGTGCCGCATGTACAATGCTGCCAATTTCTCAGTGGATAAACCAACTTTGAAGGGGATAAAGTGAGCTGACTTGGTTAGTCGGTCCACTATTACCCAGATGGCATCCTTCCCTCCTTGGGAACGAGGCAGTCCTGACACGAAATCCATCGTGATATGCTCCCACTTCCACTCTGGAATGTCCAGTGGTTGTAGAAGTCCTGCAGGTCTCTGTCTACTAGCCTTCACTTGTTGACAGATCAAGCATCTAGCGACATACCTGGTGACATCTTTCTTCATTCCACTCCACCAGACAATAGTGCGCATATCCCGATACATCTTATTGGCTCCAGGATGTATGGAATATTGAGACTGATGCGCTTCCTTCATCAACTCGTTCCTCAGTTCGCCAGACGGTACACAAAGCCTCGTACCATTCTTCAGAGCTCCATCACTGGCGATTAAGAAACCCTCAAGTGTTCCTGCTAACACTTGATCCCTCAGCTTGCAAAGTGCCTCATCTTGAAACTGCGTCTCCTTGATCTTGTCCATCAGGTTCGAGCTCACTTGCAACTTCATCAACATAGAATCTGAATCCCGCTTCTTCTGTCCAGGCAGTAATATCTCCAATCCAAGCTTCTCTATGTCCTCCAACAGGTGCCTCTCCTTGGTTAAGAACATCGCCACTGGGTATCGACTAAGTGCATCAGCGACCACATTAGCCTTACCCGGGTGGTATTGCAGGTCGATGTCGAAGTCCTTCATTAACTCCAGCCATCGCCTTTGCCTCATGTTCAACTCCTTCTGGGTGAAGACATACTTCAGACTTTTGTGATCTGTGTATATTTCCACCCTCTCTCCATAGAGATAATGCTTCCAAAGCTTCAACGTAAAGATGACTGCAGCAAGCTCCAGATCATGAGTGGGATAGTTCTTCTCATGAGTCCGTAATTGCCTAGATGCATAAGCAATCACTTTTCCATGTTGTTGAAGAACGTAACCCAGTCCTTTGCCCGAGGCGTCACTGTAGATTGTGAAACCACCGGATCCTGCGGGTAGTGCAAGGATTGGTGCAGTGGTAAGCCTCTTCTTCAACTCCTCGAATGCTGCTTGGCAATCTTCCGTCCAGATGAACTCTTCATTCTTCCGAGTCAGCTTTGTCATGGGTTCAGCAATTCTTGCAAAGTCCTTCACAAACTTCCGGTAGTAGCCAGCCAAGCCCAAGAAACTTCTGATGTCAGCAACTGAGCTTGGAGTAGGCCACTTCTCCACAACAGCTATCTTCTTCGGATCCACCGAAATTTCTTCCCCTGTGACAACATGGCCAAGAAAATCCACCTTGTCTAGAAAGAATTCACACTTGGATAGCTTACCGTACAACTTCTCCTTCCTCAAAGTTTCCAGAACTTTCCTGAGGTGCTCTTCGTGCTCCTCCTTCGTCTTCGAATAGATCAGTATGTCATCAATGAAGACGACAACAAACTGGTCTAAGTATTCATGGAAAACCTTGTTCATAAGGTTCATGAACACCGCAGGAGCATTCGTCAGACCAAACGGCATGACCAAGAATTCAAACTGCCCATACTTGGTGTTGAATGCCGTCTTGGGAATATCTTCCTTCATGACCTTGATCTGATGATAGCCAGACCTGAGATCAATCTTGGAAAACACCTTGGCTCCACTCAACTGATCAAACAAGTCATCGATCCGGGGCAGAGGGTACTTGTTCTTGATTATGACATTGTTCAGTGCCCGATAATCGATGCACATCCTCACCGTTCCATCCTTCTTGGGCACAAACAAGACAGGTACTCCCCAGGGTGAAGCTCCGTCTCGAATGAATCCCAGAGACTTCAGTTCGTTGATCTGCTCCTTCATCTCTTTGGCCTCCTTCGGGTTGACTCTATAACATCCCTTAGAAATCGGGGGAGAGCCAGGGACTAAATCAATAGTGAATTCTATGTCCCGATCTGGGGGTAGCCCAGGAAGACTATCAGGGAAAACATCCATGAATTCCGCTATGATAGGATGAGGTGGTCCAGGTTCTTCAGTAATAGAGTAGACAATACTCTCCATAACCTCCGGGGCTCTAGAGACTTCAAACTCTGGCCCTCCAGGTGGGCTGAAGATTACACATCCTCTGTGACAATCTATCAGCGCATGCTGCTTGCTCAACCAGTCCATTCCAAGGACTATGTCATAGTTGGGCAAGGGCATTACCAGTAAAGGTGCTACAAACTTATGGCCAGATATTGTAATGGGGCAATTACAGGTCTCCGTAATGGGTAAGGGTCCTCCTCCAGTCATAACCCTACAAATCCTCTTGCTAAGGCCCGTAACTATGTGGTGTGCAGAGATAAACTTTATTGCTATGAAACTGTGTGTTGCACCAGAGTCGAATAAAACTAATGCAGGATGAGAATGTACATAGATGTAACCTGATATGACATCCGCATTAGGTTCCTGCTCCGGCTCTGGTTCCTCTGCAGTTATGGCAAAAACTCGTCCCGTCTTCTGTTGATGTTGCCCAAATTGTTGCTGCTGAGTGGGCAGAGGTCCCCTCTGTTGATTTCCTCCAGCCTTGTGAACTGACGAGGGACAGTCCTTCACTTGATGGGTGGAAGACCCACAGATCAGACATTGTCCAAGCCTCTTCCGATAGATGTTCACCTGATGACCCGACCTTTTGCAATAGCTACAGACAGGGATCTGCTTCTGGGGTGCTACATCATTATTCCTTGCTTGCTGGTGATGCTGAGGCCTGTTGTTGTTGTTGTTGTTGGGCTTCTTCTGATTACCCTGGAAGTTGCTAGTTCCAGGATAATCTCTCTTTGAACGGGCAGGTTGGCTCTTCTCTATGTCTTGGGCTCTCTCCAGAATCTTCTCATAAGTCTTAGCTCCTCCAGAGATCACATAAGTGCGAATCTCCTCTCGAAGTCCATACTTGAATCGTTCAGCACGATCAGCAGGATCAGCCACCATGTTCTTGGCAAATCGGCTGAGCTGGCCGAATTCTGTCGCATACTCTTCCACAGTCATATTGCCATGCTTCAAGTTCTGGAATTGTTGCTCCATCTCCCGTAACTCTGAAGTTGGGAAGAATTTCCTCTGGAACAACTTCTTGAAGGTGTCCCAATCAACCTGTCTATCCTGGAGTCGGGGTTCATTCCGATACCAGGTGCTAGCTACATTCTGCAGTTGAAGTCCCACTGCTTCGGTCTTGAGGTCTTCTGGAAGTCGAGCGACGCTCAGAAGACGCTCCATATTGTCAAGCCATTCATCAACATAGACAATTCCTTCGGTACCCTTGAAAGGTCGAGGATTCTGCTTCTTAAAGCTCTCAATATCGCCCACCTTGGCAATATGATTTCTATTAATTAAATGGCCTTATTATTACATAAATTAATCCTTAAATTTATGTTTACCTTGGCAGGCCTTGGTTCCTGTTGAGCTGCTTCTCCTCTTTCCAGTGCAGCCATTGCCACGTTATGGGCATTCTCCATGCCTTCTCTCATAATGGTCGCCTGCTCGCGATGAGCTTCAGTTTGAGTTCTCTGGGCTTCTAGCACTCCTCTTAGCAGACCTATGAGGTCAGTGGGGTCCACAGGCACCGGTGGGGCAGCTGGAGTGGGCGTAACCACAGGGGGTTGCATCTCTGTCCGAGAAGATGATGGATCCGTTGTTGTATTATGGGGACGGTCGGCCAGCTGCCGAGGTGTAGGATCCGGACTTGATTGGGGAGGTGGGGTATGGTCAGGTGTTGACATCCTATCGCCAGCAGGGTTGGTATTGTCAGTGGTCATTCTCTGGAAGTTTTAGGATAAAAACATAAGCAAGGTAGCCTATCTAAATATTTAATAATAATATGTATATATATCGGTCCTATGTTGTGGCAATTTGATGTTCTAGTGTTCTAACTGTTTCCTAGGTTTTCCTAAGTTGTTGATTGAAGCGACCTGCATGGGCCACCACTAAAAATATGTCACGATCCGATCCTAATTTCTTGGGTCGACTCGGATCATGCCCAGCCTGCACCGTTGTTGAGACGGTGGCAGTAAGCTGTATTCCATATGCAGGTACAATCAACAACATTTGAAACTATAATTGCCACAACATTTAATTAAACGATAATATAAACTTGTCCATTACAAAGCTTGTCCACAACTTTAACATAACATTTATTTTATTTAAAAGACAAACTAAAACTCCAACTAAGCAGAAGTGTCATCATCATCTCCATGGACCTCGTCTGGGAGCACAGCAGGGTACAGCTCCGGGTCGTAGTAACTACTAATCAGTAGCTCTGAGTCATCAATAGAACCTATTGGGTGTGGGGGATCCAGTCAGGAAAGGAGCAAGTACAATTATGAAAATTAACAATTTGCATAATGAATAGAAAATTGCAATATTAAATAATTTTGAAACAATGATTTCCAACTATAAAACAATTGTGATTTGAGTAAGCAGTATCTATGACCGGTTTAGGATGATTAAATTGTATCCTATTGATACGGTCCGGCCTAACCCCGTGTGAAGAGGGTAAGCTCGCACATTCATTAACTATTTGGCTTTGATCATAGATAACTACGCTACTCCCCATTATCCCGATGCAATGATTCAGTATATTACTCTTGGAGAGAGTACGTGTAACAATTGTGTATTTAACATGCAAAATTTCTAATATTAATTAAACTGCAATTAAACACAACCGTACTTGCCTTGATTTAAACTGGACTTCGATGGATGTTCCGAAAAGGTGCTAGTTACGCCTTCGTAATCCTACAAATGGAGCATCTATACTTATCAAACTGCTTCAACCAACTAAGTATGCTAATTTTCAATCTCTATTATCTTTCCTAATAAATTTTATCCTTTTTATTCTAATTAGAACACAATTATCGGATGGTTTACTATTTACAAGAAAACATCAATTAATCCTTTTCTTTTTGGAAACTTGCAATTTTCATTATTAAAACTTGCATTTTATACATAAATTAATATTTATTTAATAAGTGAGAAAATCACTAATTTCTAATCTTTATGAAAATATGTAGATATAGATAATTATTCTACTTTTTACGTTACACTACGACATCCAGAAAAGAAAACAAAATAAATCCTAACTATTTCATTTTCCAGCACGAGCAAATGAGTAATTGGGCTTATGCCCTTACAACCCAATTTACATGAATTGAAATAAGACGAAAATATAGTTAGTCTCAAAAGTACAATTTCTAATTTAAATTATATAAAAATTTGTGAGTCTCAGACTCTGGTTCATTCTTCACATTCAACTACTCTGCCTCAACGTCCGGTCGAACCGGTGCGTTTGTATTTCGCTAGGGCCCAGTGACCGTTAAGGTCGTCGCCCAAAAATATTATTATTAAAATAATATTTTTATATCGAAAATCATTTTAAAAAAATCATTTTTATTATTTTGCAAAATTTTCGGCAGCATCTCCTCTGTTTTTGGTCAACCCAAAAACTGGGAATGTGCCGTAAACCTGCAAAATAACTCCAAAACCCGAATTTTATATAAATAACCATATAATATTTTTTTCCAAATCAACCAGTACTGAAACCAATACCAGAACCAACTTCCCAAGGGAAAAACCAATATCAGCATAATACCAAAATCCCAAAATACCAACAGAATCAACAACAGAACCAAAATTGCAATTATTCGGAAATTCCGAAGAGGACAATTTCCGAAACTAATCCCAAAAATCTCGAGATCGAAAAGTAAAACTCAGAAGTAAGAAATCTAATCATTCTCCAGAGTTCCTTCCGAAGGGTTCTCGGAAATCCGACTTTCCGAAGAAACTTCGGAATCAAAAATAGTAACGTAATTGTTACGTTGCTGGAATTTCCGAATTCCCACTGGAATTGGGTTGGACCAGTTCATCATAGACTAAAGATAATAATTGGGTCAGAGTGTACCGACAATGGAAACCGACGGGAACGTCACGTTGCGGAGACGGAACCCGAAGACGTCGTCGAACAGCGAACCGGAAGTGTTCGGGACGAACAGGGGCGGTCTCCGGGGTGAACGCCGGTGAGCGGGTGGTGCTGGGCGGCCTGGCCGAGCTGTCGTCGGCGGTCGTGGGTCGCCGGGAAGCGGACGGTGTCCACGGGGAGGGGCGGCGACAGTCTGGTACGGCCCAGGGGTCAGGGCTCGGCCGGATCTGGGTCGGATCTGGGTCGGATCGACTCCGAGAAGCCTCGGAAAACTCTAGATCTCACCGGAAATGGTGGGATCTCTCAGAAATTTGGAAATGAGTGGAGATGGAGATAGAAGAGGGGGTTTAAATAGGAGTAGAAATTGGGGGTTACCGGACTTGGGAAGGCGAAGGGGTGGCCGACCATCAAAACACCGGCGGCGGAGCGTTTGGAAAGCTCCGGAAGGAAAACCGAAATTCCTTCGGTTGAAGGAATTCCAACCAACAGAGCAAATGAAGCCATTAATCTCTCTCTACAAGTGCTGTAGACACTTAAACAAAGTTTGGGTTTATAAAGTTAAAAAGGTTAAAGGGTTTTGCAACCCATTAAGAATATGGGTTGGGCCCATATACAAGGCTTGGGTTTAATAGCTTCATGGCTTGTAAGAGTCAAGTAAAAAAATTGTTTTGGTTTTTTTTTTTTTTAGAATAAATGAAAAACTTTTGGTTTATAAAAATTAGAATTTGGAACTAACAGGATTTTAAAATAATTTTCCTCTTTTAACAATTTAATCAATATTTGTTTAAAAAAATTAAAGCCAAAATTTTTTTTTGAGTTCGGGTCTGGCTAACACTCAAAAATCCTTGTTATTAATTTTGAAAATAAATTAATTTTACACTTAAATAAACATTATAAATTTTAACTAATTATCTAACATTATTCTAGTAAAAAGCAATTTAAAAATTAGAGAGAAAAATGCAATTTAAAATTATGGGTTTCACATGTAGACCAGGATGTCATCCAATAACATGATCACAAACTGATCCAAGTAAGGCATGAAGATGCGATTCATGAGGTCCATGAATACTGCCGGCGCATTGGTTGCTCCAAAAGGCATAACAAGGAACTCCCAATGCCCATATCTCGATCTAAAAGTTGTCTTCGGGATGTCCTGCTCTCTGACTCTGATCTGGTGATATCCTGAGCGCAAGTCAATCTTCGAGAATACTGATGCCCCCTTGAGTTGATCAAACAAGTCATCTATCCTCGGGAGAGGGTATCTGTTCTTGATTGTCACTGAGTTAAAGGTACGATAATCAACACAACCTAGACGTACCATCCTTCTTTTTCACAAGAAGCATCGGGGCTCCCCAAGGCAATCCACTTGCACGAATGAATCCCTTGGTTCTAAGCTCTTCAATCATCTTGTACAAGATCTCCAACTCTGATGGCGCCATCCTGTAGACTCTCTCTGACACTGGGGCTGTCCCAGGAATCAAGTCTATAGTGAACTCGATCTCCCGCTCCGGAGGCATACTTGGAAGCTCTTCTGGAAAAACATCTGGGAACTCATCCACTATCCTGGGCAACTGAACTGCTGCTACTGCCATCCGTAATATCGGAGGAGATAACTCAACTTTGCCTCGGGAGAAAGAAAACTCCGGTTCGCCTGGAATGCTAAAAACAACCCTGCCAATACGGCAGTCTATCCTAGCATACTGGTTCCTCAACCAATCCATCCCTAAGACCACATCATAATCGGCCATCGGGAACTCTATCAATCTAGCGGGGAACTCCCTACCGCTAACTACGATCCGACATGAGGAAAACACTCTATCTACTCCCACGAGTCCGTTACCAGTAAGTATATTGAGCCTCACTGATAATGACTCGGGCTCCAATCCTATCCGTGTCGCAAATCGTGCAGACATAAATGAATGCGATGCACCAGAATCAAATAAAGCTGAAGCTGGAAAGGAGTTGACAAGAATAGTACCTGCCACAACCTCACCTGGTGCAACTTCTTCTTCCACGGTCATCATCATGGCCTGACCATGCCCTCGGGGTGCTGGTCCCCTCTGCTGAATTCCTCGCTGCCTATTCTGACTCAAGGCCTGGGCTTGCGCATACTGCTGGGGGCTCTGCTGCTGAAACGCCTGGGACTGAGGCGGCAAGGGCCTCGGCAATGGATACTGCTGCTGTTGGACCGGTGCTGGTCCTCTCACCGAAGAACTAAAAAGGTTGGATGATGATGAACCACCCTTGTTCGGGCAGGATCCAACCCTATGGTCTGCTGCTCCACAAGCCAGACACAATCCCTGCGCCCTACGGCACTCTGCCACCACATGGCCTGGCTTTCCACAATGAGAACATCCCACTGCGAAAGACTGCTTCTGCTTATGCTGCTGTTGAGGGTGCATCGGAGTGGAATGCTGAACCGACGTCACTGAGGCCGCTCCTCTCGGAGCTCCAATAGTCAAAGCCCTGGCTGCCGGGGCTGGGGCTAAAGACTGATTCATCTGGCCGTGAGATCTCTTCCGACCCCCGGCCCTATCCATGATCCTCTGGGAGGTATACTCATGCCTCCTAGCTGCCCTCAAGACTGCATCAAAAGTCTGATGCTCAAACTGCTCAACTGCCAACAAGATCTCCAGGTGAAGCCCCTGCTGGAACCGCTGGGCTCTATCATACTCGGTTGCCACCAAGGTGGGAGCAAACCGACTAAGTCTGGAAAACTCGGCCGCATATCCGTCGACCGTCCTGCCTCCTTGCTTCAGATTTGTAAACCTCGTCTGCAGATCATACCGAGCCACAGCATCGAAATACTTGGTCTGGAATCTCTCTCTGAACACTGCCCATGGAATGGGTACTGCTAATCCAACGTCCTGTGTCGCCCACCAGCTGCGGGCAAGATCCAATAGCTGTAGGCGCACCACTGCCACCTTCTTGTTCTCTGGGGTCCTGACTGCTTCTAGAATCACCTCCGTGTCCTAAAGCCAAGCATCTGCGGCGATAGCATCTTCACTACCGTCAAAGAAGGGAGGGTTCAAGCGCTTGAAGCTGTTGGCCGCGCTGTTACCCTGATGACCACCCCGGGTCAAAGCATCCGTCACTGCCTGTTGCAAGACGTCCCCACGACGATCTTGAGAAGCTATCAAGGTCCTGACGAGTCCTACCTAAGTGCCATCATCAGGTTCTACAGGCTGAACTGGCTGAACCGGTGGCTCTCCGCCAGAAGGCACGACTCTGGTGGCTACCCCGGAATGCTGGGCTTGATCTCCGGGTTGCTGCTGGTCTACGGAAGGTGCTTCGCCTTGCTGATCGGCCGGGTCAGGTACTATGCCGCTGAAGAAGACGACATAGGAAACAAATAAGGAAGGACCAGGACAGACCAACGATGCAAGCAGGTGATCAGGACAAGAATCCAGGGATTCAGAGGATATGAGCAGAGTTCAAGGGCGGATATTGATTGAGACATCTATTCGGTAAATTCTCACATATCTTGATTTACAAGACCTGCATGGGCCACCACTTAAACCATGTCACGCCCCAGAACCAGAATACTGGAGAGTGGGGGCAGACATAGCCAGCTACGTATATGAAATGGAATCCATCTCGCTATACGGTCACGGCTGTCTAGATACATGAGGGTTTATCTACAAGCCAATAGTCTCTTATGGTCATGAACAAGCCTAGTGTCTCAATCACAAGCAAGTAAGTAAAAGGTTACAAGAAGTATGATCATTAAATATACAATAGTAAGGCGTCCCAAACATTACATATTCAGCTGATCATGAAGCTAGTCGTTACAAAATGTCAGGACTAGCAAGAGTTTTAGTCATACATGATCAACCCTAGGATCTGTTAATCATGTTACAGCCCGTAGGCAGACAGTAAGTAAAAGTGCAATCGAGCTAAACAGGTGCTCGTCGGCTAAACACCTCAAAAGAATATTTTTACAATAAAGTAGGAGATCAAAAGTAAACCCACTCGTTGCCAGGGTTCCGTCTAGTGGCCACCATCTGGCTGGAAGGTCGGTAGATCCTCGGGAGCTGCTCCAAAATCTGGCCACACAAAACCAGCTGGGTCAAACCCCAGAAAGAGCAAGTGCCACAAAGGAGGCCACGAAATAAGAACAAAAGCCAGCACATCAGATCATAAGAAAATAATTACATAATAAAGACAATTAATAAGGAGAAACCTGGCAGGTGATATACGATAAGATAACCATGGGACTCTTCAGATAACCAGATTATAACCCGTGAACCAAACAAGGACCGGGGTTGTAACCCTTCGTCTGAACAGAACTTGGAATTCTCATCATTTATCGGTAAAATAAATACAAGCATTCTGGTCATGCAGCAATCTAGAACAGGATCAGGGCAAGACTAGACTGGTTAGACTCCATCCAATCATTTCACGGCCAAGCAAGAATTACGGCTTGATACTTTAACTAACTAGGGTTGTCACAAGCCTAATTACTAATAAGATGCAGCGAGATTATTCTACAGCCACAAGCCCTGCAGACCATCCAGGTTACCCAGGTCGAAAGATTAGGGTTGAATTCAGGTGGGTACATCGTCCAGAAAACGCATGTACCCTTAAGTAGCTTTAAAGGGTGCAACACATGACAGTGTGCTGGAAATGTGCCCTACTCGACGGCAGGCTACAGATCCCAGGCGCGCCTAGGTAACGGGATTGTCTATAGCTGAGAAATCTCTTCATGACAACTGTGTTATTCTAGTTATTAGCCTTAGTCCATTTTAGTGGGTACTCCTGACCGTGGTACTCAGGAGTCCCATCCTAGACATGATGCAAGACAGGACTGGTTTATTTATACAAGCACAATCGTCCACGGTGTCCAGATTATTATACAGATCATGTCATGTCAAGTAGCCGTCGTAACAGCTTATCAAGATATAACATGTCAGGTTATCAGGTCAAGTGTACTAGTCAGGAGTGCACCATGACGGGCCAATATCAGGTCATGTCAGGTTACTCATGTCAGGAGTGCACCACTACGGGTCACTATCGTGTCAGGCTCAGTTATCCTTTCCAAACATATTACATAAATTCGTGATTATCAAGTTCATGACAAAAGGCGTAAGGATATAAAATGGGCGTAAAATATCTAATAAAATATCAATAGACAGGGCTATAGAAGAGCCAAGCTTAAGGAAAATAAAACCAAACTGACATGCTGACTTAAGACCAAGTCAGCCAAAGGCCATACGCTCAGTGCAAAAGTCATACGCTCAGGCCAGCCTATGCTTAAGCCAACCTACGCTCAGGTCAAGCCACGCTCAGGTCAGGCGTATGCAAGTCATACGCTTCCAAAAGACAGCGTATGGGGTCCATACGACTCCTTGTCAAGCAAGCGAGCGTATTCGAGTCATACGCTTCCAAAAGGCAGCGTATGGGGTCCATACGACTCCTTGTCAAGCAAGCGAGCGTATGCGAGTCATACGCTTCTAAAAGGCAGCGTATGGGGTCCATACGACTCCTTGTCAAGCAAGCGAACGTATGCGAGTCATACGCTTCCAAAAGGCAGCGTATGGGTCCTGACTGCGGTGCGCTAAAGAGCGCGCAGAGCTCAGTGACGCAAGCTAAAAAGCTCGTGCACTGCTCACTGTCTTCTCCAAATCAGCAAGAACTCCATGGTTGGACTCAAGCTTCAAAAGTCCATAACTTGGTCAAAACAAGTCCAAATCCAACTTTGCAAAGTTCTATCTTGGGTGAAATTCAATTCTCTCCAACATAGGAACATCAAAACCCATAAAAATACAACTTAAATAGATCAAAACCATATAAAACCGAAAATAGAGGAATCTTAGATCTAGGATAATGGAGAATCCAAATCACAAAATGTCAAGTTCTAATGTTGATCACCATGGCCTAATCTAGCTAATGGACAAATAAAAAGTGGTTCTCATGTGGTGGCAAGATGCACTTGCCTATGGGTGTTGGTGTTGTGTGGAGGAAGGAAGAAGAAGAAGATGAAGAAATAAATGAGAGAATTATGAGGAGAGAGAAAGGTAGGTGGAGATAATAAAGAGGGTGGTTGTGGTGGAAATGAGGGAGGATCATAGGCTTAAGGTGTTCCAAGCATATTGAACCAAACCAAACCAAACCAATCCTATTCCACAAAATAAAACCAAGCCTTGCCAACTAAAATCGAGCCGAGCCAAAAACTCAAAATACGAGAAAACCCCAAAACTCCGCAAGTTGAGAAAAATAAAAATTTATGCCAAAATCCAATTACGAGTATAATTACGAAATACGGGAAACGGGGGTGACAACAGGGCTCTCAACAGCCTCACGATCAAGCGCAAGTACCCGTTGCCGAGGATAGATGATTTGTTCGATCAGTTGAACGAGCGAAGGTATTCTCTAAGATTGATCTGAGGTCAGGTTACCATTATGTGAAGGTGAAGAAGGAGGACATTCTGAAGACAGTATTCAGGACACGGTATGGCCAGTTTGAGTTCATGGTGATGCCGTTTGGGTTAACTAACACCCCAGCGGTGTTTATGAACTTGAAGAACAAGGTGTTCCACCAGTACATGGACAAGTTTGTGGTGGTGTTCATCGATGACATCTTGGTATATTCGAAGACCCCAGAGGAGCACGAGAAGCATTTGAGAGTGGTTCTGGAGACTCTCAAGAAGGAGCAGCTTTACGACAAGCTTTCGAAGTGTGAGTTCTTTTTGGACCAAGTTGATTTTCTAGGTCATATTGTGACCGGAGATGGGATCTCGCTAGACTCGAAGAAGATCAGAGCAATTGAGGCGTGGACAGCACCGAGTTCAGTTGCGAAGATCAGGAGCTTTCTGGGATTGGCAGGCTACTATAAGAGGTTCCTTCAGGATTTCTCTCGGATTGCAGAGCCATTGACTAGGCTGACCCAGAAGGACGTAGAGTTTATCTGGTCAGAGGAATGTCAGATTGCTTTCGATGAGTTGAAGAAGCGACTGACGACAGCCCCGATTTTGATATTGCCATCAGGATCAGGCGGGTTCACTATCTACAGTGACGCCTTAGGAAAGGGTCTAGGTTGTGTCTTATAGCAGCATGGGAAGGTGATTGCCTATGCATCCAGGCAATTATGTCTGTATGAGAAGAACTATCCTATCCATGATTTGGAGTTGGAGGCAGTTATCTTTGCTCTTAATTGTGAAAGTACTATCTGTACGGAGAGCGTGTGGAGATCTTCACAGACCACAAAAGCTTGAAGTATGTGTTTACACAGAAAGAGCTCAACATGAGGCAGCACAGATGGTTGGAGTTGATGAAGGACTTCGACATTTCCTTGTAGTATCACCCAGGAAAGGCCAACATAGTTGTCGATGCCTTAAGTAGGTTTCCGGTAGCTATGTGTTTGATGATGGATCGTTACTTGTTAGCAGATTTAGAGAGCCTGGGGATCGAGGTGATTGTGCCAGGAGTTCAGATACAGATATGTGGCCTTCAGATTCAGTCGGACCTGATGGAGAGGATCAAGTCGACTCAGTTCGAGGATGTTACTCTGCGGTGTATCCAAGAGCAGGTTCAAGCAGGATTGGTGGATGATGAGTTTATTCTTGCAGAGGATGGCTCATTGAGGCACGATTCCAGACTGTGTGTGCCTAACGGAGAGCTTCGGGAGCAGGTTACGCATGAGGCCCATCGTTCTCAGTACTTTATGCATCCAGGTGCCAACAAGATGTATAAGGATCTGAAGGAGCATGTATGGTGGTATGGGATAAAGCGGGAGGTAGCTCACTTCATAGCCAGATGCTTGGTCTGTCAGCAGGTTAAGGCAGAGAGGCAGAGGCCAGGAGGAGTGTTACAGCCATTGCCTATTCCGGAGTGGAAGTGGGAGCACATCACAATGGATTTTGTTTCTGAAACCGCGTACACTAGGAGAAAAAGACGCGATTTGGGTCATCGTAGACAGATTGACCAAATCAGTCCACTTTTTGCCATTTAAGGTGGGTACATCTACGAAAAGGCTAGCAGAGATATATATACGGCAGATTGTCAGAATACATGGAGTTTCGATGAGCATTGTCTCGGACCGGGATAGTCGCTTTACTTTCCATTTTTGACGGAGTCTGCAGACTAGTTTGGGCACTCAACTCAAGTTCAGTACTGCATACCACCCACAGATGGACGGACAGTCAGAAAGGACTATTCAGACACTCGAGGACATGCTGCAGACTTGTGTCTTAGATTTTGGAGGCTCCTGGGAGGATTATTTGCATTTAGTGGAGTTTGCATACAACAATAGCTTCCAGGCCATCATTGGGATATCACTATTTGAGGTACTGTACGGACGTAGATGTCGTACACCCTTGTCTTGGGACGACGTCGGAGAGCGAGCTTTATTGGGACCTGAGATGGTTGTTGATGCAGTCGAGAAGGTGAAGCTCATCAGAGATCGACTTCGCGTGACGCAGGACAGACAGCGACATTGGGCCGATAACCTCCGAAGACCTTTGCAGTATGAGGTACAACTTAGACTTAGGATTATGATCTTGTTTATTTTGTGATTTGGTTTGATCATGTGATTGTTATAGTTAAGCTTGAGACCATGTTTGTGCTAGGTTGGTGATCTGGTGTTCCTGAGAATATCTCCGACATGTGGTACTATTTGCTTTGGTGGGGGTGGAAAGCTTAGTCCACATTTCATCGGACCCTTCGTCATCAGCGGAAGAGGCGGTGACGTGTCATACAGACTGGACTTGCCCCTGTATTAGTGGGAGTCCACAATGTATTTCACGTGCCGCAGTTGAGACGATATGTGGCAGATCCCAGCCATGAATTGGACCATTCCGAGATCGAGGTGGGCCCTACTCTTAGTTATCAAGAACAACCTGTGGAGAGTCAGGATCGACGGGAGAAGGTGCTGAGGAACTAGACGATACCCTTGGTTCGCGTAGCTTGGAGGCGCCACTCTCCAGGTGAGTCTACCTGGGAGAGGAGGACGAGATGCGCGAGAAATACCCTTATCTATTTCTGCAGTGAGGTATGACTTTCGATCCTTCTCATCTACTCAGTTTTGTCTTTAATTTTGAGGACAATTTTTTTTAAGGAGGGTAGATTTGTCACATCCATTTTTTTATTTAAGGGTATTTTGGTAATTGTAAATTCTTTTGATTATTTTAATATATTATATTATTGGTGTTGTGATTTTTGGCCTGTGATAGTATAGCCTTGGTGCAACCTAGCCTAGTGTCTCACCATGACTTAGTGACTTAGTTTAGCATGTTAGTTAGGGTTAGTAATTCTATCCTAGTTAGTTTCAAGTTAGAAGCTAATTGGCAAGCTTGAATAGAGGCTAGCTAGAAACCATTGAATTAATGAATCATTTTTTAATCATAGAAAGAAACCCAAAGCTCAACTGCTAAGGAAACCTTGGCCCACCCATGTTGTGGCCGGCCAAGCTAGTTCAAGGGAAGCCTATTTAATATCTCAGAGTGAGAATTGTCTCTCTTTTCTATTCCTCCTCCTTCTGGCAAAACCCTAGGTAAGTATTCTTCCTATTTTCCCATTTTTTCTCCTTTTAAACCATAGTCTCTTGCATTGGGTACTAATTTATGCATATGAATTGTTGATGGTGAGAAAACTCAGATTTGAAGAGTATCGAAGTTTTGGAGTCGCAAGGAGGATCGACACTTTTGGAGCTTTTTATAGGAAATTTACCTCAATTGGTAATCTCTCCAAAACCCTTTAATTTCATGAATTTTTCTCGTAAATGCATCCATCTAGGTGTCCCCTAGCTGTAGGATAAATTTTGTAGGAATTGCTAGTGGTTTGGTGTCCGTATCGGACACGTATCAGTGTCTTTGTGAACGTGTTTGATTAAATGTCCCAAAGGGATTTTTATTCGAAAATTTGAAATCTAATTGAATGGATTTGTAGATCTATACATTGCTTATGGGTTTATGTCGCACTGGAGGGGAATTTGTGCTATGTCCGTGTCCAAATTGGGCACGAACCCGCTCGCACGCGAGCCGCGTGCGTGTCCTTCTACTCGGGCACTACAGCGGACACGATAGGACACATCGTGACCCCAAAATTGGTGGACAAGTAGGGAACATCACTGACATGGGGTCGATCAAGTTTCGTGAGATTTCATCGAGTAGATCTCGAGAAATCTCACACGCACTGATTTCAGCCGCACTGTGCGCACTCGAGAAATCGCGTCTGATACGCGCGTGAATCTCTGACACGTTGACACGTGATCGTGTGGTAGGGTGTTGGACACCTAGACCTATGCTAATCGACTCTCGTGCATGATCACGAGATACGACATGACCTCTGTCGTGTCCACGAGCCACTGACACGCCCGCACAAGGCAGTGCTTGGGCAGTCCTGCTGTGTATATTAATTTGCGTTTGGCCACCATGTGTCCAATTTTACGGACACGTGATGAACCCCCTGACAGAAGTACTTAGTACATCACGTCTATTTGAGATGGAATTAGGTTTTCCATGTGTATTTGAGTTCGAATTTGCATGAATTGTTGGTTCCCGATACTTGGAAAAAACTAAATTTGAAAATAGTATTTTCAGAGCTTTTAAAAACTGAATTATTTGCTAATTATGATTAATTATTAATGATTAACATGTATACATGTCTGAGAGATGAGTTTCATAGCTGGGTTTCATAAGTATCCATGTTTGGGTTTGTATTTTAGTTTTTGAATATATGGGGCACTCGATACTTGACTGAAAACACGAAGTTTAGGGTTAATTCCCGATATGTTGTTAAATTTGAATTATGGACACCGTTTTCCTGAGAATAGAGGTTGGATTTGATGCAAATTGTTGGGTTTCCAATTCTGAGATTAGTGTATAGAGGCATATGTTAATATTGAATATATATATATATATAAAGATATTGTATCAAATGTTTACATATATATATGGTTATATAATATATTCATGTGAAGCTTGTTCATCCTCAATTCTGAGATTTATTGGGTGATTCCCAGATTTCTGAAAATCTGATTTATGGGTTAAGTTGTATATATATATATATAGCTTTTATATATATAGTTCTAATTACATGTATTGTTCCTGTATGCATATATATGTATATATATAAATATATAAATATATAAATATAAATATATAAATATATAAATATATATATATATATATATATATATATATATATATATATATATATATATATATATATTTTATATAAATATAAATATAAATATAAATATAAATATATATATATATATATATATATATATATATATATATATATATATATATATATATATATATATATATATATATATATATATATAAAATATATATATATATATATATATATATATATATATATATATATATATATATATATATATATATATATATATCATATATCCTATTATAAATATTTGAATATAAATGTGTATATATATGTTATTGTTACTAAAGGATATAGTCTAGGGTTAATGAGTCAGATTAGGATTGACCCCATGAGCCTAAATTGGCCGAGTTGACCATCAAGTCGACCAAGTTGACAAAAGTCAACTTTAAGTCAAACTTGATCCAAATCGACTCTAATGAGCTTAGAATGCCTAGATAATTTGTGTTTGACCTAAAAAATAGTAAACTGACTAGTTGATTATGGTTGACCAAGTTTGACCAGAGTTGACCAGGTTTGACCAGAGTTGACCAAGGGTTGACTTTGACCTAGAAGGATCTAGAATCATTTAGAATGCATTGTAGACTATTCTTATTTCATGTTAGACATGTTGTGACCTGTGTTGCTCTAAATAGGACTCGGATACTCCAGCTCAGACTCATATTCTCATCAGACAGCCAAGATATCAGGCGAGTACATTCTCTGACCATTTCATACTTGTTAGGAATTATATTCTTGTCATAGTTTAATTTAGTTGATGCTGACACGACATTATCACGGATTAGTACTATATAGATCTTTACATGAGATGTTATCCCCCTCGGGTGCATCGAATACATCATGTCATGTGCTTTTTACGAATATCATGTAATTTGTGGACTCTTATTATTCATGTATACTCATGTGCTCTCATGTACTCTCATGATCTCATGAGCTTCATGTATAAACTATCAAGTACAATAACATAACCTGTCTAGATCCTTATGTATTGATTGGGGCATGGGGGAGTAGAAATAGTCATGTAAATAATTCCAAAGTAGTGTAATCATGTACAAACTCTTTAGTATAATCATGTGCAAATCAAGCCGTTCACATTTCTGTCTTGTACTCTAAATCATATAGTCACTTACAGTTTCTCTCTTTCTTTTCATGCTTATTTCTTACAGCATTTTATGTATCTTAACCTATCACATGCTCTATATTTTCTGTCAAGATATGAACTGCGTGAGATATATTGTGCTCGTTCCCGTCCTGATTAGACTGTTAAAAATATTACAGGTAATGAGGTGGAGTTCTGTCCTAAATATTATGGCACAGGCTTAGATGCCACCGGTGACTTGGACCCTAAGGAGGATCCTACAGTTGCTGAAGACTTGCCTATTGTCTAGATTAGATCTCTAGACTAGTTTTCCATTAGTTGTCTTATTTCATGTACTTTCAGTTCTGGATATTAGTGATATTTGTATATTCAGATATTACTCTCATTTGTAGCTGGTTGTAGATCATTCTTTTATCTTATCTTTACATCTATTCTCTTTATTCCACCTTAGATGCTGTGATTGAGTTGTACCATTATATTTTCCTCCTTGTGGAGTGTATATTATTGTACAAGTATTGTTATTGCTAGATGTTGTGACCTAGGACAGTGTTCTACTGCCGACACTACGGCGTAGGCTGGACGTACCCACTTCTCGTTCCCTTACACTGGGTGCGGGTCGTAACACTTGGTTACCACTCGCTCGGCTCGCCAGCAAGAAGAGAAACAAGCTCCAGAGGGGGGAACACCGCCCTTTGCAGCCAACGCCCCCGGTACATTGGAAGGAGGCCATTTCAAGCGCCTGCTACAGATAAATAGAAGCAGAAGAAGGCTCGCTTTGACAAGCCTATGAGAAAAGACTCGGCAGTAGGGCCAATCAAGCCCTACAATTTTTACATGTTGGCATAGCTGGCCAACACTCCGGCTCGACTATCTCTCTTCGAGCTTCTCTGTCTCTCCAAAAGGACTCGAGATGCCCTCAGCGAAGCCTTATAGAACGCTGACTCCTTCCTCACTCAGGTGCAACCGCCCAAGGAGAACCCTGCTGAATGTCCACATTGTCACAGTGTGGTCGAGGTGATCCCTAACATCACCTTCACTTAACAGGACATGCTACTGAAGAACAACTGACACAACTGACCCCTGTACTATACAGGGTACGTTGGTGCCATTAAGGTCGATCGCATCTACATCGACCATGGCTCTTCACTCAGCATTATTCCTCAGAGTTTACTCCAAGCTTTGGAGATCACGATGCATTGGCTGACCGCGTCGAATACTACAATCAGTGGCTTCAATGCTGGAAAGAGTGAACCCCTGGGCAAGATCCGCCTGAAATGCCAAAATAGGCGATCTCCAAACTGACGTTACTTGCTACGTCATTGACGCCGACATAAACTACAATATGCTGATGGGACAACCATGGATTCATGAATACATGATCGTGCCCTCCATCTCTATCAATGCATGAAGTATGTGGTCAGCGACGGGACTATCAAGACTGAGTTCACTGACATCGATCCCTTCTGAGGACTCGAAGCATACTGTACAGATGCTGATCTGCCCAAATCAATCCCATGGGATGATGACGCCAATGACGCCGACGACGAAGCAGAGAGCGAAGTTATTGCTGAAGAACCATTGAAGGTTCGATTAAAGGGTAAACCTTCCAAGACGTCGGCTTCTCTCGTTATCAAGCTCCGAGGCAAAGCTCCAGCTAGATCATCATCGATCATATTAGAGGCTGGCCAGGAGATTATGCAAATAAGGCTCCCTCGAAAGGCTCCAAAGCCAACTATGAGGTCACATGAACCTCCGACTACAGCCCCCTTGGTAGTCAAGCTGAAGGGAAAACGTCCTCCACCTTCTCCCGCAACAGCCCTGGTGCTTACGGATGAAGAGTTGGGAGACTATGTATGTGCCAATACCTAGGCAGACTCTTTAGTTGATGTAATCCTTCGGGATAAAATTTTGTATTTCATTTATAGGAAGTTGTCTTTGAATTACTCTTGTGCGTATTAGAATACTAGGTATTTCTTAAACAACGCTCTATATATGCTGCAAACACAAGTAAAAACCGTGAACCTTGCAAGACGAGTTGCCCCTTCTCAAGGCGCCTACTTCTTGGTTCTAGCAAGGAAGAAGGAGGAGGAACCCATCATCTTCGGCCGATTGGAGCACCCGTAGCGATTTGCTCCGGCAGAACCAGAACCCGAAAACAGCAAGATATAACTTTACCGTTACACTACTCAAGCCAAAAACCTCATCCAGAAAATGGGTTACGACTTGAACAGTGTCAGAGGACTGAACTATAACAAAGGCTGATGCCTTTCTTTACGACTTTATGTCCCGAAGGGAAAGTCCCAAAATTACTACCAACATACTCGCCGGGGTTTGGGTTACGTTACACCCACAACAACATCGGAGAGCTCTGAACCGGTGGTCCCGATGCATTCAAATTCCTCGGACTCCTCAACCTAGGACTCCTATACTAGTATCGGCCAAGCCCTCAAGAAGGTATTGTCCGTTAATATGGTCTCTGCAGATCTCCTTGTTGAGGATGAAGACCAAATGCTTGAATACTTCGAAGACAAACCATAGGCTTAACGCCTGGGATCCCAATAGGAATGACGCTTCAAACAACGTAAACCTGCCACAGAAGATGAGGTCATCCAGGTCGAGTTGGGAAATGAGGCTTCGTCTAAGCCCATCTTCATCAGCAAAAGCTTGACAGAAGAAGACAAAGAATCTCTGATACAACTTATCCGAGAATACATCGACGTCTTTGCATGGAGCTACGAAGACATGTCGAGTTTAGATCCGCAAGTCACCACGCACCGTCTCAACATCCTACCCGATGCTAAACCTGTTAAGCAACAACAACGTCATTTTTGCCCCAATATCATGGATGCTATCGAGGAAGAAGTCAACAAACTCTTAGAGAGTGGCTTCACTCGTGAAGAACAACACCCAGATCGGGTGGCCAACATTGTCCCAGTCACTAAAAAGAACAAAAAAATTCGAGTGTGCATAGACTTCAGGGATCTCAACTCGTCCTGCCAAAAAGACGAGTTTTCCCTCCCGATTACCGACGTGATGATCAACAACACTTGTGGCTTCGAGCGTATGTCCTTTATAGATGGTTTCTCAGGCTACAACCAAATCAAGATGTTTCCCGAAGACGAGAAGCATACTTCATTTTGGACTCCAAAAAGGATATATTGTTACATGGTGATGCCCTTCGGGTAGAAGAATGTAGAAGCAACATACCAGCAGGTAATGAGCACCATATTCTGCAAGCACCTCCGAAAGATAGTAGAATGTTACGTTGATGACATTACCGTCAAAAGCATAAAGAAATCTAGTCAATTGAATGACTTAAGAACATTGTTCGACTTATTGTGAATACATCAACTGAAGATGAACCCAACCAAGTCATTTATGGGAGTCTCCTGTGGCAAATTCTTGGGCTTTATCGTCACAGCCATGGGCATACATATTGACCCTGAGAAGACTAAGGCGATCTTGGACATGGATCCCCCGAAGAATCTCTACGAACTTCGAGGTCTACAAGGACGTATGGCATACATCAGAAGATTCATAGCAAATCTCTCTGGTTGATGTCAACCCTTCACCTGACTAATGTAAAAAGGGGTCTCTTATGTATGGACCGAAGAATACCATGTACGTACGATGACATCAAAAAGTACCTCACTAGTCCTTCGGTACTGGTGGCACCAGTCGTGGGGAACCCTTTTCTGCAGTACATCCGAGCCATGGACCATTCTCTCGGTGCTTTGGTAGCCCAAAGGAGCAACGAAGGCCATGAACATGCAATCTACTACCTCAATAGGACCATGATTGGAGCCGAACATCGGTATAATCCTGTGGAGAAGGAATATCAGGCTCTGCTCTTCGCCATCCAGAAGATGCGTCATTATGTGGCCGGGCAGACGATCCACATCATCTTCCGAGTCAACCCCTTCCTGGTCCTCATGACCAAGCCAGGGGCCTTAAACTTGCGGTTAGCCACATGTGTAATACTTTCGACTCCTTATGACATGGTGTTCATCCCCCAAATGGTAGCCAAGGGCCAAGCATTGGCCGGTTTTCTAGCGTCACATCCTGTGCCAGAGACGTCAAGACTCTACGACGACATCCCCGATGAGGTCTTAGAGTCCAATGCCATCTCAGACAATCCAGTTTGGTGTATGTTCTTTGACGGTGCTTCAAGAATAGGACCAAAGGGCGAGATCACTGTAGGGGTCGGAGTCGTTCTCATCACTCCCGATGGTCTAGTCATCAACCGCGTATATTCTCTCATGGAGTCGTGCACCAATAATATTGCGGAGTATAATGTTCTCATCATCTGACTCCAACTTGCTAAACAATTAGGGGTGGACTACATTGAGGCCTATGGCGACTCGAAACTAATTATCAACCAAGTTCGAGGACAGTACGAGGTCTGACACGAAGATCGGGTTCCTTATCACCAGGTAGCGATCGAGATCATTTCCACCTTCACAGGGTTCTTTATAGAACATGTACCTCGATTGCAAAACTTGGAGACTGACGCACTTGCTGGCCTCGCCGCCCCTCTGGCAGCTCCTGTGGGAACCCAATATACCATCACGGTAATGGGTCGAGAGCTAGTTTGTCCAAAGAAAAATCTACATACGTGTCTAAGTTACTCAGTACAAATAGACACTAATTGTAGAAGCATGAAAATGTGCAGACAAATCAAAAGTGCAGGTAGTGTTCTCACTACACAAAGCTTCATAAAAGCGCAAATACCCGAAAGCGCAGACAGAAGATCAGAAATCACAGTTCATAAAAAGCTCTTTATTAAGTCATGCCTACAAAGATCTATTATAGATTCATCATAATTATAAGAAAAGAGCTTTGACTACAAGGATCTATTACAGATTCATCATGAAAAGAACTAAGGCATCTAAAGATCTACAAGAGGGTTAATCTTCACAGGCACCATATAAGGGATCTTCACAGACGTGCAGCCCCCCAGACGTGCAGCGCTGTCAGAGCAAGCCACTTCCTGAAGCAGCTATTGGCCGAAGAGAGAACTCAGTCCATAGCATAGGCCGTGGTACCTGTAAGCCCCTGTTTTTCAATTTTAGTTTTATTAGTGCTAATTAAATTTTTAATGTCATTTATAGCCTTAAATAATTATTAGGAATTTTTAGGAATTTTTTTAGAATTTTTAAATGAATTTTTAATGAGTTTTAAATACAAAAAATATCATTTTGTAATTTATTTAAATGTTTTAATAGCATTTTGTAATTTTTTGAATTGTTTTAATAGTGTTTTGCAATTATTAGAATTGATTGTATATCAGTTTGTAATAAATGGTTTGTTTTAAATAAGGAATGCAAATTATATTTGCATTTATTATCTGTTAAGAGCCTTTATGCAATATCCTAAAACCTAAGGGGCCCTAGTGCAAATCTACCCTAACCCCCCGACCGAACTCACTCTCTCTCCTCTGACTACTCACCCACCCCCGACGACTGCCCCGACCGCCACGACCGGCTGCCCCCGCCAAACCCGGCTGCCCCACCGCCTTAACTCCCCCTATTTAAACCCCCACTCTCCCCTGACCTAAACCCTAACCCTAAACTCTTCCCACAGCCACCGACGACCCCCCTTCTTCCCCAAAACACTTCGCCGGAACCCTAACCCCGACGAAGTCTCGATCTCACAATCCCGACACCCTCATCGACCACCACCACCACCCGCAGCTTCGCCCCGACGTGACGAATCGATTGCCACCGGAGCGCCGCCGTCCCGACCACTCCTCCGCCGTCCAGAGCTCACGAAAACCCCCCAAGCACCGGACACGTGAGTAGCAGGATCAGAGTCGTGTCGTGCGTGTCTCGTCTTCACGCACGAGACTCGCCAGGACACGACGAGCTCAGTGCTGTGCTCGGACACACGAGACTGTGCTCGTACGTGTCGTGCTAAGCGAGGACACGAGAAATCCTGTGTCCTTAACTGTCAGGACACAGGACAGTTTTTATTTATTTTTATTATAAATGCTAATCTAAACTAAATAAAAGAATCAAAACCCTAACCCTTAACACGAGCAGCGGGCTGACCCTCTGGCCAGCCCGACCTAGCCTAACCCCCCCCCCTCCCCCCCCCGCGCTTCTCTGGCCTGGGTTCGAGCCTTGCCACTGCTGTTTTCTTTTTTCCTTTTCTTTTTCTTTTCCTTTTTCCTTTTTCTTTTTCTATTATACATATATCTAATTATATATATATATATGTATATACATATATTTGTATATATATATGTATTAATATAAATACTATATTTATGTATATATAGTTGCTGTTTTTTTTATATATATATATATATGTACTTCATTATTTTATGTATGTATATATATATATGTCTTATGTATACATATATATTTATGTATATATATTTCCTTGTGTATATATATTATCATACTATTATATGTATATGTATACATTAATTTGTATATATATATATATTATATAGTTGAGTATTTTTCTTATATGTATATATATATATATATATATATATATATATATATATATATATATATATATATATATATATGTAATTTATACATATATATATATATCCATTATGTAAATATCCCTATATTAATGTATATATATATTATCATATATACGTATTTTACTTAGCTTAGTGTAAATTATCGTTATAAAATAATATTCATACTTTTATAGTTACTATGTAAAATTTTACCTTATTAAAATAATAATATTTATTTTGACTATTATCAAATTGTATTTTTATTGTATTTAAATTACTGCAACCATTTGGTGTCCAAGCCTAGCATGGGTATTTGGGCTCAAATGTGTTTTCACACATTCAAGACCTGTACAAGTCATATTGGACTTGATTCATGGCCTTGGGTCCTGTATTTGAACTTTGGTTCAAATTATATACATGGACAAAATACGCAGATAATTAATTATTATGTGCAATGCTGTTTTTGATTTTCTAAAAATACTTAAAGTACTGCTAAAATTATGGAAAAATAGTTTTTAGATACTATGTTAAGTTGGCTAATTTAGTATAATTTTTGTAGTATTTAATTTACTGTTTTGCCCCTAGTTTGGCATATGAAACCAAAACTTATTTTCTGTATACTTAGGAAAACTGATTTTTATAAAATATTTGTACTGGTTAATAAATTCCAGAAAAATTATAATAAATTTCTATAATTAGCAAGGATCGTTTTGGTACTTTACTTTAAGAAAAAAAACTAGGCTTTTTGTCTACTTCAAAAAATTGTTAGAATATAATGGTCTTTTGATTTATTTATTGATTAATTATGACTTGTAGCTTTTTGTGTTATTTGGAGTTTTAGCCGTGTTGAATCCCATCCCTTCACTAGTGTAAAGACCCTAGGAATTTAGTTAAAGTAGTGTGTCACCCCCACATTGGTCTCCTATGCCAAAGTCATCATTTTGGCTAGGTGCCCAGTCACAAGTCGTATTTCACCAATTAGTGTCCTAGTGTTTTAGCTTAGTGTAAAAACTAAGTTATTGTATTTACTCCTACAACGACGGGTTACCAGACATCCAATAGCATTGTTATCGCAGCTTGTTTTGTTTTGCTTTACTAGAGGCAAGTACTTTCTACGAACTTTACATATTGTCACATAAATGAACTGCAAACCCCACCATGTTAAATGCTGATCCTTGGGGTAGCAAGTTAGATCTCTACATATTGTACTTTCAGTTACTACCATGCTTAGAACAGTCTTGACGTATCTCTCACATGATTAGAATATGGGTTATGGGAAAACTGTTAGTAGCGTACGTGATCATGCCCCCTTACTCGTACGTACGTACCGAGCAAGGTTGACATTTTATGTATACCTTATCGTAGGCGCACCAGCTGTATTTGTACGTATGTACAACTATCGCTTGTTTTCACTTGTACGTATGTACATTTTATTTACATTGTGCCTCAGTACATTGTACATCTATTGACCGATCACGTACCTGCTACAGTTTTAAACATTACATATACATCTGTCTCTATGACATATGTGTCCTTGCCATGATAGACTGTGTGATGCCATGCTTTCCAGTTATTCCTCTCATGTTCATTTTCATGTTTCATATGCTAGTTTGCTAGATTTAGTACTTGCTCCCGTCCTGACAGGATAACGTTGTAGGTGTCCTTACTGAGGAGGAGTTACTCTGCGACACATATTATGGGATTACTGCCGAGGACCCGGCTCTGCTTTACGAGGATGTTCCTGCGGGGAACCTCGCCTAGTTGTCTTTTGTTTACTTAGACTTTTGAGAGTAGACATGTATTAGACTATATCATTTTGTAACTGGACATGTATCCAGTTTTACTTTGCAGTTTACTTGTACTTGGATATTTTACTATATACGACGACTTTTGTGTTTGGAGCATTTATGATTCTTCTTCACTTATAGAACTGTTAGCACATTTAGTCTTATCCTGTTGTCTTTTAGAACAGCTTACTACGTTTTATCTCAACGTAGGCTGGGCATGCCACGGCCTGGCCCAACAATTTGGGTAGCGGGTCGTGACATGTTTTTAGTGGTGGCCCATGCAGGTCCTGACTAAACTGTTTGGTTACGTTATTGTACCAAGCATGCCTGCAATTCGGAACTTAAGGTAATTAGACAACATTAGGAAAGACGCTTAGAACACTTAGAGGAATGCTGGGATTGCAACATAGGAAATACATCACATGTTTGCTATTATAATTAGATTTTCTTGCATATGATTGCTTACTTTAAATAAGTCCTTATAAGTCTTTTTATGTGTAATTTAGATGGTGCTTACTCGTTCATCCCAGTATGTTACCCCCGAGAATGGGGCCCTCCATATCCAGTCAGCTGACCAGTTGACTGATACACCTCCACCTACCACATTCCCCCACTCCACAGATCCACAGACCCAGATACCACCTTCCACATCCCAATTCCAGCAGGCCCTGATACTTCCACCATCCCCTATCACTATACCCACTCAGGCTTCCGTCACACTCGACGGGACCCAACTGCTCACACTGATCCAAGGGTTCCTAACAACCCATCAGGAGCAGACTACCCTACTCCGCCAGAGCAAGGAGCGTTCTGAGGGACGTCACGTGGTCCCACCACATGTAGAGCCACGACAGAGAACGGGGACGATCAAGGACTTCATGGGTCTGAATCCCAAGGAGTTCTCAGGGACTGAGGGCATAGTAGTAGCTGATGACTGGCTAGATTCTGTAGAGAGGAAGCTTCTGGGAGTTAGGATGCCGGATGACCTCCAGGTCGAGGCAGCGGGATTTTTGCTGATAGACTTAGCAGGAGTCTGGTTCCGGAATGAGCCGTTGTTCGCGAGAGGTAGAGCCACCTGGGACCAGATCAAGACCCAGTTCAAGAAGAAATTCTTTTCGACCACTGCTAGAGTAGCCATGGGGCTACGATTCCAGAACATCCAGCTGGAGAACCGTTCTGTTGACGAGTATGCGGCAGAGTTTAGTCGCCTGAGCCGTTTCGCTCCTAGTCTGGTTGCTGATCCAGAGGAGATGACCCATAGGTTTTGCCATGGTCTAGTTCTAGACATTGGCATTCCTATAGTGGCGAACGGTACGACTGACTACTACCAGTGCCTAGAGTTGGCCCGGAGCATTGAGGAACGTCTTCTGTCTAGCAAAAGGCCGGCTCCTGTACATCATGAGGGACCGTCCAAGCGTCAGGCTTTCCAGCAGAGAGCGCCGACGCCACCCTAGCAGACTTACCGTCCCCCTACACCACATCATCAGACCCCGCCAGTTCGAGCCCCGGGACCCCGACAGCAGCAGAAGGGAGCTATATGTTCTTTCTGCGGAAGACCAGGGCACGAGTACTCCATCTGCAGGAAGAGGCTTAGGTAGTGCTTAGTTTGTGGGTCTGCCACCCACATGATACGGGAATGCCCAGTAGCGAAGACTAGAGGACCGCTCCCGACTCAGCAGCAGAGGTTCGGGCAGCATCTACAGCAGCAGAAGGGACCTCAGGGGAGGGTTTATAGTCTAGCCATTGAGCCGGAGCTGGAGCAGGTTTCGGAGCCGGATTACTTAGCTGACATCATCACAGGTCATATTTATTTGCATACTTTTCTAGCTGTATGTTTGTTTGATTCTGGTGCATCTCATAGCTTCCTATCATTAGAGTTTATGCATAAACATCATCTAGTAGCTACACCTACTGCGGAGATTAGTAGAGTGATGACGGGAGGAGGACCAGTGCCTATTAGATCTATCTATAGATGTTCTATTTTTATAGCCGGAAGAGAGTTCAGGGGGCGATTCTTTGTGATGCCACTCCCCGGTTATGATATCATATTGGGGATGGACTGGCTTAGCTATGCCCATGCATCTATAGATTGCCATGAGGGTAGTATTTTGTTCAGTCCCCCAGGCACAGCACCATTCAGTGTCAGGAGGACAGGGCCGGAGATCAGCCTAGAGCCGAACTGTTGTACGACAGTCGGGGACGCATCACCGCCACACCCTATCATTAGAGAGTTTATGGATGTATTCCCAGAGGATCTTCCAGGACTTCCGCCTGACAGAGATGTGGAGTTCACTATAGATTTAGTGCCGGGTTCATCACCAGTATCCCGGGCTTGCTATAGAGTGAATCCCAAGGAGGCCATAGAGATGAAAGAGCAGATCGATGACCTGTTGAAAAAGGGTTTCATCCGATCCAGTGCTTCTCCATGGGGAGCGCCAGTGCTCTTTGTGCCTAAGAAGGATGGTACAGTCCGGTTGTGTATTGACTATCGGGCTTTGAATGCCATCACTATCAAGAACAAATATCCTCTGCCCAGGATAGATGATTTGTTCGACCAGTTGAGCGGGGCGAAGGTGTTTTCCAGGATAGACTTGAGATCCGGGTACCACCAGGTGAAGGTTAGGCCAGCAGACATCCAGAAGACGGCGTTCAACACGAAGTACGGGCAGTATGAGTTTTTGGTGATGCCTTTTGGTCTCACAAATGCGCCAGCTATCTTTATGAACTTGATGAATAAGACATTTCACCAGTATCTGGATAAGTTCGTCGTGGTGTTTATCGACGACATCCTGATATACTCGAAGACGCCGGAGGAGCATGCAGAGCACTTACGGATAGTTTTGGGGATTCTGAGGCAGGAGAGAATGTTTGCCAAATTGCCGAAGTACGAGTTCTTTTTAGACCGAGTGGAGTTTCTCGGCCATGTAGTCACTGGAGATGGAATCTCGGTAGATCCCAGGAAGATTGATGCAGTTGAGACGTGGAAGGCTCCGACGTCAGTTTCAGAGATCAGGAGTTTTCTGGGTTTAGCAGGCTATTATAGAAAGTTCGTCCAGGACTTTGCTAGGATAGCTGAACCCATGACGAAGCTGACGCGGAAGGACGCAGAGTACATTTGGTCAGAGGACTGTCAGACAGCATTTGAGGAGCTGAAGAGGAGGCTGACGACCGCTCTAGTTCTGACTTTACCTTCAGGTTCTGGAGGTTTCACTATTTTCAGCGATGCTTCTGGGAAGGGGCTAGGATATGTTCTACAGCAGCATGGGAAAGTAATTGCTTATGCATCTAGGCAATTGCGGACTCATGAGAGGAATTATCCTACCCATGACCTCGAGTTAGCTGCGGTGATCTTTGCACTCAAGTTATGGAAACATTACTTATACGGAGAACGTGTGGAAATCTTTACTGACCACAAAAGCTTGAAGTATGTGTTCACGCAGAAAGAGCTGAACATGAGGCAAAGACGATGGTTGGAGTTGATGAAGGACTTCGATATCGATTTACAGTATCACCCCGGGAAGGCAAATATGGTGGCGGATGCGCTGAGCAGGCATCCGATGGCATGGTACCTGATGATTGATCGACATTTGCGGAAGGATCTGGAGAAGCTCGGTATCGAGCTAGTTCGGCCAGGATCAGTGATATAGATGATGGCGCTTGACATTCAGTCAGGTTTGATGGAGCAGATCCGGGAGGCACAGTCTACAGATGAGAGCCTTCGCAGACTTCGACCCCAGGCATTAGCTGGATTGCTGATGACTTCACTATAGCAGAGGATGGATCCCTGAGGCATGGCAGCCGATTGTGCGTGCCGAAGGGAGAGCTAGTAGAGGCAGTCTTGCAGGAGGCGCACCGATCGAGATATTCTATTCACCCTGGTGCTAACAAGATGTACCGTGACTTGCGGGGAACATCTTTGGTGGCACGGGATGAAGAGGGATGTATCGCATTTTATCTCGAGATTTCTAGTTTGCCAGCAGGTCAAGGCGGAGCGCCAGAGGCCAGCTGGTTTGTTGCAGCCGTTACCCATTCCTGAGTGGAAGTGGAAACATATTACGATGGACTTCGTTTCAGGGCTTCCTCGTTCCCAAGGAGGGAAGGATGCCATCTGGGTCATCGTAGACAGGCTGACGAAGTGTGCGCACTTCATACCCTTCAAGGTGGGGCTTTCCACCGAGAAGTTGGCGGAGCTATACATGCAGCAGATAGTTCGCCTACACGGAGTGCCGGTGAGCATCGTGTCAGACAGAGACAGCAGATTTACATCCCACTACTGGAGGAGCTTGCAGGAGGAGTTGGACAGTAGGCTCAAGTTCAGTACGGCGTACCAGCCGCAGATAGATGGGCAGTCCGAAAGGACGATACAGACACTGGAGGATATGCTGAGGACCTGCGTGCTGGACTTCGGAGGATCATGGAAGAGCCATCTGCACTTGGTAGAGTTTTCATACAACAATAGCTACCAGGCCAGTATTGGTATTTCTCCTTTCGAGGCGCTATATGGATGACGATGCCGCACACCGCTCTTTTGGGATGATGTCGGAGACAGAGTTATGCTTGGGCCAGAGATGATCACGGATGCAGCAGAGAAAGTCGGAATGATCAGAGACAGGCTCAGAGTAGCTCAGGATAGGCAGAAACACTGGGCTGATGCTAGTCGCAGGCCGATGGAGTTCGCAGACGGTGATATGGTGCTAGTGAAGATATCACCTACTCGAGGGACGATTCGGTTCGGACGAGGAGGGAAGCTGAGCCCCAGATACATCGGGCCATTCGAGATACTTGGCAGGATCGGAGAGGTAGCTTACAGGATTGCACTTCCACCCAACCTAGCAGGAGTTCACGATGTCTTTCACGTATCTCAGTTGAGGAGATATGTTCCAGACCCCAGTCATGTGCTAGATTACTCAGAGTTGGAGGTCGGACCGAGCCTTACAGTTTTTGAGCAGCCAGTGGAGATATTAGACCGGAGAGAGAAGAGGCTGAGGAACAAGGTTATACCCCTAGAGCGAGTAGCTTGGAGCCATCACTCCCCAGGTGAATCTACTTGGGAGAGAGAGTCGGACATGAGGGAGAGATACCCTTACTTGTTCGATCCAACCGCTGCGAGGGAACCACCCGTTCCCACTTGATACCTTAGAGGTTAGTTTCGATCGCAGCCTTAGTCATTTTGTTGCATTACTTGCTATGTTAGAATATTGTCGGGTCTTCAATCCTTGTGAATTTCGAGGACGAAATTTTTTAAGGAGGGAAGACTTGTAAGCCCCTGTTTTTCAATTTTAGTTTTATTAGTGCTAATTAAAATTTTAATGCCATTTATAGCCTTAAATAATTATTAGGAATTTTTAGGAATTTTTCTAGAATTTTTAAATGAATTTTTAATGAGTTTTAAATACAAAAAAATATCATTTTGTAATTTATTTAAATGTTTTAATAGCATTTTGTAATTTTCTAAATTGTTTTAATAGTGTTTTGCAATTATTAGAATTGATTGTATATCAGTTTGTAATAAATAGTTTATTTTTAAATAAGGAATGCAAATTATATTTGCATTTATTATCTGTTAAGAGCCTTTATGCAATATCCTAAAACCTAAGGGGCCCTAGTGCAAATCTACCCTAACCCCCCCGACCGAACTCACTCTCTCTCCTCTGACTACTCACCCACCCCCGACGACTGCCCCGACCGCCACGACCGGCTGCCCCCGCCAAACCCGGCTGCCCCACCGCCTTAACTCCTCCTATTTAAACCCCCACTCTCCCCTGACCTAAACCCTAACCCTAAACTCTCCCCACAGCCACCGACGACCCCCCTTCTTCCCTAAAACACTTCGCCGGAACCCTAACCCCGACGAAGTCTCGATCTCACAATCCTGACACCCTCATCGACCACCACCACCACCCGCAGCTTCGCCCCGACGAGACGAATCGATCGCCACCGGAGCGCCGCCGTCCCGACCACTCCTCCGCCGTCCAGAGCTCTCGAAAACCCCCCAAGCACCGGACACGTGAGTAGCAGGATCAGAGTCGTGTCGTGCGTGTCTCGTCTTCACGCACGAGACTCGCCAGGACACGACGAGCTCAGTGCTGTGCTCGGACACACGAGACTGTGCTCGTACGTGTCGTGCTAAACGAGGACACGAGAAATCCTGTGTCCTTAACTGTCAGGACACAGGACAGTTTTATTTATTTTTTATTATAAATGCTAATCTAAACTAAATAAAAGAATCAAAACCCTAACCCTTAACACGAGCAGCGGGCTGACCCCCTGGCCAGCCCGACCTAGCCTAAACCCCCCCCCCCCCCCCCCCCCCCCCCCCCCCCCCCCCCGCGCTTCTCTGGCCTGGGTTCGAGCCCTGCCACTGCTGTTTTCTTTTTCCTTTTCTTTTTCTTTTCCTTTTTCCTTTTTCTTTTTCTATTATATATATATCTAATTATATATATATATATATGTATTGGTAGATCAATATTGTTATGGTGATCAATCTAGTTTTATTGTCCAAAGCCAAAATCTCTTCACCACCACCACCACCACCACCATCTTAGTTCAAACTGATGGAAGAAACTCTCAAGGGCAATTAGAAACTCTCAAAGGCAATTAATAAGCTATCATATATTATAGTAGACATATGATTGGAATATAGAATACACGATGAGAGACATTACAAAATATAAATAAATAATGTTGCTCAACTTTGGCTATCAAAATACTCATTCTATGGCTATTACATGGCTTTCAAACATTAGAAAAAAAAATATGTATATACATATATTTGTATATATATATGTATTAATATAAATACTATATTTATGTATATATAGTTGCTATTTTTTTTATATATATATATATGTACTTCATTATTTTATGTATGTATATATATATATATATATATATATATATATATATATATATATAAAATATATATATATATATATATATATATGTCTTATGTATACATATATATTTATGTATATATATTTCCTTGTGTATATATATTATCATACTATTATATGTATATGTATACATTAATTTTGTATATATATATATATATATATATATATATATATATATATATTATATAGTTGAGTATTTTTCTTATATGTATATATATATATATATATATATATATATATATATATTTTTATATGTATATATATATATATATATATATATATATATATATATATATATATATATATATATATATATATATATATATATCTATATATATATATATATATATATATATATGTAATTTTTACATATATATATATATCCATTATGTAAATATCCCTATATTAATGTATATATATATTATCTTATATATGTATTTTACTTAGCTTAGTGTAAATTATCTTTATAAAATAATATTCATACTTTTATAGTTACTATGTAAAATTTTACCTTATTAAAATAATATATTTATTTTGACTATTACCAAATTGTATTTTTATTGTATTTAAATTACTGCAACCATTTGGTGTCCAAGCCTAGCATGGGTATTTGGGCTCAAATGTGTTTTCACACATTCAAGACCTGTACAAGTCATATTGGACTTGATTCATGGCCTTGGGTCCTGTATTTGAACTTTGGTTCAAATTATATACATGGACAAAATACGCAGATAATTAATTATTGTGTGTAATGCTGTTTTTGATTTTCTAAAAATACTTAAAGTACTGCTAAAATTATGGAAAATTAGTTTTTAGATACTATGTTAAGTTGGCTAATTTAGTATAATTTTTGTAGTATTTAATTTACTGTTTTGCCCCTAGTTTGGCATATGAAACCAAAACTCATTTTCTGTATACTTAGGAAAACTGATTTTTATAAAATATTTGTACTGGTTAATAAATTCCAGAAAAATTATAATAAATTTCTATAATTAGCAAGGATCGTTTTGGTACTTTACTTTAAGAAAAAAAACTAGGCTTTTTGTCTACTTCAAAAAATTGTTAGAACACAATGGTCTTTTGATTTATTTATTGATTAATTACGACTTGTAGCTTTTTGTGTTATTTGGAGTTTTAGCCGTGTTGAACCCCATCCCTTCACTAGTGTAAAGACCCTAGGAAGTTAGTTAAAGTAGTGTGTCACCCCACATTGGTCTCCTATGCCAAAGTCATCATTTTGGCTAGGTGCCCAGTCACAAGTCGTATTTCTCCAATTAGTGTCCTAGTGTTTTAGCTTAGTGTAAAAACTAAGTTATTGTATTTACTCCTACAGCGACGAGTTACCAGACATCCATAGCATTGTTATCGCAGCTTGTTTTGTTTTGCTTTGCTAGAGGCAAGTACTTTCTACGAACTTTACATATTGTCACATAAATGAACTGCAAACCCCACCATGTTAAATGCTGATCCTTGGGGTAGTAAGTTAGATCTCTACATGTTGTACTTTCAGTTACTACCATGCTTAGAACAGTCTTGATGTATCTCTCACATGATTAGAATATGGGTTATGGGGAAACTGTTAGTAGCGTACGTGATCATGCCCCCTTACTCGTACGTACGTACCGAGCAAGGTTGACATTTTATGTATACCTTTTCTTAGGCGCACCAGCTGTATTTATACGTATGTACATCTATCGCTTGTTTTCACTTGTACGTATGTACATTTTATTTACATTGTGCCTCAGTACATTGTACATCTATTGACCGATCACGTACCTGCTACAGTTTTAAACATTACATATACATCTGTCTCTATGACATATGTGTCCTTGCCATGATAGACTGTGTGATGCCATGCTTTCCAGTTATTCCTCTCATGTTCATTTTCATGTTTCATATGCTAGTTTGCTAGATTTAGTACTTGCTCCCGTCCTGACAGGATAACGTTGTAGGTGTCCTTACTGAGGAGGAGTTACTCTGCGACACATATTATGGGATTACTGCCGAGGACCCGGCTCTGCTTTACGAGGATGTTCCTGCGGGGAACCTCGCCTAGTTGTCTTTTGTTTACTTAGACTTTTGAGAGTAGACATGTATTAGACTATATCATTTTGTAACTGGACATGTATCCAGTTTTACTTTGCAGTTTACTTGTACTTGGATATTTTACTATATACGACGACTTTTGTGTTTGGAGCATTTATGATTCTTCTTCACTTATAGAACTGTTAGCACATTTAGTCTTATCCTGTTGTCTTTTAGAACAGCTTACTACGTTTTATCTCAACGTAGGCTGGGCATGCCTCGGCCTGGCCCAACAATTTGGGTAGCAGGTCGTGACAGTACCGCCATTGAGTAGGACAGAGTCCAACCTGTGGCTCTTCGGATTGGCAACCAATCCGAATCCGAAAGCTTGGATCTCGAAGACCTCCAAGACATTGTTCAGGTTCGAACTCCTTATGCCAAACACTCAAGTGCATCTTGAAACTCAGCAGCAATTCTTCTATAAAGGTACATCTTCTTTGAAAAAGGGGACCCACAACCATCTGCCGACTTGTGCAAGGCCAATGGCCGCTCGAAGCTAAGTCAGGATCGAGCATAGCGTTTGGAATACTGAGAGAGGAAGATGACTCTTCAGAAAAACTCCCCTTTATATAGGGTAAGTATAGTCCAACCAACAAGCCACATGGCTGTCGGTCAAAGATCCCAAAATTAATGGGATGAACCTAGAACTCAGTACAACGAACCTCATTTAATAGGTTCATTTTTACTGAGTCCTAGGCCACAGACTTCTTGAATTTCCCAAAAGACGACGACAATTAAAGAAGAGAGGATCGACTCGTCCATCAAGAAGAGCAGTCATTAATCGCTCTTAAAAAAACTTTGACAGAAACCAGCTCATTCGATTCAGAAGCGAAGCCTCCCCACTGTGCTCTCGCTTCGATTCAGAAGCGCAGCCTCCCCACTGCACTCTCACTTCGACTCAGAAGCATAGCCTCTTCGTTGCACCCTCGTTTCGACTCAGAAGCATAGTTAGCTAACTTTCTCACGCTGCGCCCTCGCTTTGACTCAGAAGCACAGCTAGCTCACTTCCTCACACAGTGCCTTAGACACGCAATGGCTTTTTCGTCTTCAAGACCTAGTCTACTCGTCGCCCTAAAACACAGTGAGTCCGTTGCCATAAAGTACAGTGACTCGTCGCCCGAAAGCACAGTGACTTCGTCGCCTGAAGCATAGTCTATTCATCGCCCAGAAGCACAGTGACATCAAAGCTCCGTCAGAAGGACAGCTCGCATAGCGGTGCAGCCCTATGAAGTGACATGGTTCTATGTGGCCAGATAGGTGTGTATATTTTTTCTGGATACCACCCTATCGTTTTGTTTAAACTGCTGCTCCTAAGATAAGACAGAGTTTGATTCTGTTGATAAGAGCAATATCTTATCGGTTTGTTTAAACCACAAATAAGGACGGAGTTTGTTCTTATGGACGAGAGCCATATCCAACTGGTTTGTTTAAACCAATTTCCCTCTAAGATAAGACAAAATTTAACTTCAGGGATAGGAACAGAATCTGCTCAGGTTCATTCGATCAACAAATAAGCACACGCCATGTGTCGTTTATTCAGTTATGTTGATAACTCCCCAAAGATCTCGATAGAAGAGAATCCCCGTGCCTACCACGTGTCAGCTCAACAACAGCCCTCACCGTGACCGCCTCAAGATTCTCTCATATCTTCCCGTGTAGCATATCTGCACAATCCTTATGCACATCACATATGTGCTCCCCTATAAATAGATGGAGTTTTACTTTGATAAAGAGCCTTTGAAATCTTCAACTTCAGCATCCTCTTGATTGGTAACCCTAGAGTTTCAATCACCATCACCAAAAAAGCAAAACAAGTTTAACTCATCGTCAGATCGTCAACGGAGTAAAGAAGCCGCTGCAGTGCTCGATATCCAATGCCACACTTTTCCAAAAAATTTGTACTTAGATCTCCTGCTTAGGAATCGATTGTACTCCTTTTACGTTTAAAATTCAAAAAGTTCCTATAACCTTTTGTCATGGCAAAACACCCTAACCGACGAAGCCCAGAAGAAGATTTTGGCTAGTGATGCTATGCCGCCTCACTCGATTCCTACTCCAGGAAATCACAACGAAGAGTGTGACTCCCCTATGGAGGGCCTAACAAGGGCATAACGCTTAAGGAAGTGCGCAGTGGCTCAACCGCTTACGCAGGAAGTGGTGCCGGCAAGAAGATCTGTCTTTGATAGAATAGCCTACCCATCGGGTAAGGCTGCATTGGACTCTGAACGTTACGCACCTCCTAGGGGTAACCGAAAGAGATCCAAGATAGCACGTTCCCTACGCGGCCAAAGTGCTATGCCAACCACTCCGTTGGATTCTGAATACTACGCAGCCTCTCGGGGTAGTAGGAAGAAATCCAAGGCAGCATACGCCTTGTACAACCAACGTGCTTTGCCAATAGCAGACCATAGGCCCACGTTGATGGTCACGTACACATCCAATGGAAACCTATACAAAACTGGTCCGAGTGCTTCGATTCCTCGACCGGTAGAACCCCGCTGTCACTCGAGCACTCATGTGCACAATTCGAGCTAGGGGCTACACTCCACTGAGAAAGACTCATACAAACAGTGTTCCTGTAAGCATGGAAGGAGTCTATCTCATCAGCAACTTTCTAAACATGACCTAAGCGTGTCCCGCGCTCAGGAACTAAGAAGAGAGAAGCTATCTCTATATCCTCACTCATGCGTGTAGCTTCCCTGCGCGTGCAATGGGGGTGCAGGAATGAAGACACCAACGCTTTCCCACAAGCGTAAAGTAGAAGAGGAGCCTGCGGCGCAAGGTATGCCTAAACCAAGGCATACTTGCACCCAGATCAATATCAACTGTTGTTGTCACCAGACAGCCACATCGGCACCGAGGGGACAGTCCATCTTTCAAAGACTGCGACCAATGGCGGTTGTACATTAGGGACTCGACCGGGGGTCATCGAGCAAAGAAGAAGAGGAACTCCATGTTGCTCCATGCAACGCGGTACGGGGTTCTCCATCTCTCAAGCTGCTGTCCAATAACCCTTCCATCTCGGCCAACGAGCCCAAAAAGCGGCCTGGAAGTAGCAAGACGAAAGTATCCAACACAGGTGTGTTCCAATACACGCACCCCAAGTCTAGCTCCTTGCCATAAAATGATACCACGTCAGATGCTGGGGGTAGCCAGTCCTCCACCATTTATGACAATCCTGCATTCCAATCCAATGAGGGATTGTATGACACAAATACCTCCGTAGGCGTAGGTAGCCAAAAAGCAGAGAAAAGCAATTACAATGAGTCAGAGGATGATTACAACCTATCGATCTATCCTCAAGACGATGGGACTCACCCCTCTCAACCAGAGTGTGAAAGATCTAATGTCTCTTCTACCCACCCGCATATGGTGTTCGTGTTAATGGTCGAAGATGACAACAACGCGGAAAGCAGCGAAGGCTCTAGTCAGTAGAAACGTATAGAGGTTCTCGAGACGTTGAACATTACTATGAAACTCTTAGCTTCTGTTGTCCTAGAGATCAAGAAGAGATTGACCCCCTCTGGCTCCACTCTTGGTCCCGACCCAGCAGCTAACGGTGGGTCCAATGTGCTTCTCACCGCGAGACAAACAGCGCTAGCATTATCTACTCCATCAACAACCGGGCCTACAGTGTCGAATGAAATGCAGCAGGCCATCAAAGAATTGTACGCTCGCTATGACGCTAAAGAAAAGCGGGCAACACTCCAAAAGATGGGGTTTCGACAGCCATATCCTACCGATTCGGATAATGTGTTCTATCCTCCCAAATATAACCGTAGACGCTCATGCCGTTCGATGCAAAGGAGTCTCCTTGTCGATACTTGAGATACTTTGCCTCAGTAACCGGGCATCTACCAAAGGATGATGCCCTCCTTACCAACATATACTGTCACTACCACCTTTCTAGCTTGGGGGTATTTTGGTTATTTTTCAAATTTTGGAATTATTATGTATTATTATAATTTATTAGAATTAATTAGAATTTATGGGAATTTTTAGGAATTATTTGAGATTGTTTGAACTAGGTTGACTTTTGACTAGTATTGACCTTTGTAGACCAACCTAGAAGCTAACCCTAGTTAGTGGGTCATGGTTAGGTCAAGTGACTCTAGTCTAACCTAGCCTAGGACTTGGTTTAGTCATTTTAGCAAAAGGATTAGGAAGTCATAAGTCATGACTTATGGTTTTAGAACCCTTAATTAATTTAGTCTACCTTAGCCTTTGTAACTTGGCCCAAAGCCCAATGTTTTGACAAAACCCTAACCCTAAGCTTTAGTGGCCGGCCACACCTATACCTAGGGATTCCCACCATATAAAACCCCTCCCAAATCTAGGGTTGCCCCTTTCTTAGGAAGAGCCCTAATTTCAAGGAGGTGAGTTCTATTGCCATTTAATTACTAGAGCTCATTTCCTATTCCTTTTTCTTTCTAAATTGTTCCAATAGGTTCTAATAGGATTGTTATTGCTGTTGTTGAGCTCTCATTTCAGTGTGAAGTTGTTTTGGATTGATTGGGTCATCAAGTGGAGAGCATGGAATAGGGGGTTCTATTGAAAGTTCAACAAGAGGTAACTTCTTCAAATCTCAATGGATTTTTGATTAGTCTTCATGTATAGGAAGCCCTAAGGGCCCCCCTAAGGTCTGGATAGGATTCGTGTCAAGTATCATAGGATTCGTGTCCGTTCTGGACACGTATCAGTGCTTGGACAGGGTGTTCGACATAATGCCTCAAAGGGCATGTCGATCGAGTTGTCCAATATTTTTTGAATAGGAAAAAGGGTTTTGTTCTTGCTTACTATTTCCTGTCATTGTGTCTTGGTTTTCGTGTCGTGGTGTGTCGGTTATGTGGTGTGGACACGCGCGTGCACACGCTCGCGCGCGTGCTACAGGGATCCCCTGCTACTCGGGCCCTGTAGCGGACACGACACGGCGTGTCTTGACATGAAATTTTGTGGGGACTTAGGGGCATCATCTGTCATCCCTCTCCCCAAGTTTCACGACAATTCATGGTCGGGTTTGGGAGTTATTGGCTACGCACGGGGACACACTGTGTAGTCGAGTGTTCTGGAGTTGTTTTCTAATGTTTAATCATTTTTGAATGTTCTTAAAATATGTTTTAATGATGGTTTAGATCCTACATATCATGTTTAATCCCTGTTATTATAGGGTTACATATTTGTTTGGGTTAAGGTGGTGTTTTGGCTCGAAAATAGGTTCAAATAACTGATACTGCATTCCTGTTAATTTCCAACCTATTTAATCCACTGTTCTACTATGTTCTTCAACTAAATTTGATCCCCACATGTTACCTATCATGTTAGCTAAGTATGTTCATTCGAGATTTGAAATGGTATGGTGTGTTATGAGAATTGGCATGTGGGTTGGTTTGAATGTTAAATATGTTGGACTGAATGTGTTTTTTAACTGTGTTACTTTCCAGTTTTTTCTTTTCCTGAGAATTGATGGACTGTTTGGGTTCCCATATTGAACCGGAGATTTAAGTTGTTTTAACCCAGTTATGTACTGTTTTGGGGTTCAATAGAAACCTATGAGTTTGGTTTTGATATGTTGAAACACTGTTTCATTGTAAAACTGAGTTTTGGTTTTGGTTTTGGGTTAAATTTGCAAACCGGAGATTAGGATGTTATGTTCAGTTTGTGTGAACCTGAGAATACATGAGAGGGGTGAAAAACTGAGATTAAGTTCCAGTTTATAAAAACCTGAGTTTAAGTGTGTGCAATTCCAGTTTTGACTGGATGATGAATTGCCCCTTTTCCTTCTTTTCATTCCCTGTTTTCTTTCAATTAATATCTATACACTGTTGAACTGTTGGAGTTCGATTCTGAATCTGAAGATTTGGAAGGGGGGAGCAATGAATTAACTTTCTTTCCCTCTTCTAATTAATCTGAGAATAGGCCATTTCTTCCTGACTTCATGATACTTGACTGTTTTAAAATGTTTTAACTGATTTCCTTTCCTGTGTGTTTCTCCACTGTTTGGGGTGTTTTCCTGCACACACAAGTATACACACACACACTATTTTTGATTCTTCTTCACTGTTTGGGTATTTCCTGCACATTAGTTACCTGTACATGTTGATGTTGCACTGTTTTATGTGCCATACACACACACACCCACAGCAGTTGCACACTGTCACTTCACTGTTTTTCTTTCCTGCATATATGGTAAATCCCTGCATTGTATACACACACACCACATCACCCTGTACACAAACCTTTTTCTTATTTACTGTCATTTCCTGCACACTGTTGGTACAGCTACACACACACACACACACAAGTACTGTTGCACATTGCCCTCACATAGCCCTCTCTTGTACTGCCCTATCACACACACACATTTATTCCTATCTTCCCTATATTCCTGCCTCATGTACAGTCTAAATATATGTATTTATATATATGTAAGCTAGTATATGCTTTGAGACATATATGTTCCTATATGTATGAGTGTATATATATATATATTTCTATGCTAGTTTAATACTTAGCCTAGGGTCATTTAGGATGTGTATAATGTGTAGAGTAGTGAATGTGCATATTTTGTGTAGTGTGATGAATATATTGTGGTATGCTTAAACTTCAATATAAATATATATATATATATATATATATATATATATATATATATATATATATATATATATATATATATATATATATAGAGAGAGAGAGAGAGAGAGAGTGATAGGTTTAAATACAGGAATTTACTTGTTTAGACTAATATAGACTAGTGTAGTCTAGGATAGACTAGTTTAGACTTAATTACACTTGGTTGACCTAGTTTGACTTCTAGGGTTGACCAGAGTTGACCAAGAGTTGACTTTGGCCAAGATTGACCTAGAATCATGTAGAATGCATAGTAGGACTCCATTTTACTATTCTGGACTTGTTGTGACTTGTGCTGTTCTAATTAGGAGCCAGACACCCCTCCTTGGACAGTACGATTCATATCAGACACTCAGATACAGGCGAGTACATTCTCTGATCATTTCATATCCTGCTTAGAATTATTTTCTGCAGTAGATTACTTTACTTGTACTGTCACGATGGTCACACGGATTGGTACTATATGGATCCTTTCTTGAGATGTTATCCTTAGGGAGCATCGGGTACTACGTGTTCTATGCGTTTCACTTACATGGCGTATCACTATGCTTCTTGGTTCACTTGATTACTTGTGACATGTACCCTCATGATCACAGAGTCTCTTGAATCTTACACAGTTGGGTAACCCCCAGACTCCCCATTTATGGGACATCTATGTATCACCCTTCGCGGGCCGTGCATGGAATCATATAACATAACCTGGCTGGATCCTTGTGTATTGATTGGGGGTACGGGGGAGTAGAAGTGGACATGTGAATAATACACCAGTAGTATCTTCATTGAATCATTCCGTAGTGTCTTCATTGAATCTTCCCAGGCCATTTACATGTTCATGTTGTACTCTGACTCACTAGTCACTGCTAGTTCTCTATGTATAGTAGATATTTCTGTTACAGTTCTCTCTCTGTTTTTATACTGCACTTCTTTCAGTACTTGTATCTTACTTTACTGCATGCCTATATTTTCTAACCTGCTATGAATTATTGAGATGTACTGTGCTCGCTCCTGTCCTGACTGGACCTGTTGAAAATATTACAAAGGACGAGGAGGAGGCTTACCTGAACACTTACTACGGGGCAGCCTTAGATGACACCTTTGAGCTGGACTCCCAGGAGGACCCAGCTGTAGCTGAGGATATTCCCCCGACAGCCTAGTCTAGATTAGTTAGGCTTAATCTTTCTTTTGTAGTCATGAGACATGTTTTAGCTAGACTTACTCTGTGATATATATATTCTTTCATGCTGTAGCTGAGTTTGTATTTCTCTGGATATTGCTGGGATTATCTTAGACTATTTTATCTCTTTATTTCCTTGAGTTCTATTTCATATCGTGCTATCTCTTCCTTAGTTGTGATTAAGTTTTACTGCTTTGTCACCCCATTCGGGGAGTATAAACTGTTTAGAGATATATTGTTAAGATGTTGTGACCTAGGACAGCGTTCTACCGTCGACACTACGGCGTAGGCTGGATGTACCCACGTCTCGTGCCCTTACTCTAGGGTGCGGGTCATGACACGTTTTTAGTGGTGGCCCATGCAGGTCCTAGACTGGAAGTGTGGTGGTACTCGAACTAGAGTATCACTACAGCCTGCTATAGGATATAGGATATAAATTTTTTTAAGGTACTCAATCACATTAGGAAAATTTCTTTATTGCCATCTAAATTCTTATTGTCAGCTGATCCTTTGAATTATAATTGTCCGCCTTTGTTATATCGCCTTTTTCTCAGAAATTGATACTCTTGTTTGTCTATCTTCAGGATGGTAGAGACTAGATCGCAGCGTACCATCCATGGGGATGCTATGGAGGGGACTGCTACCTCCTAGCCAGTACAGCGAGGCCAGGGGACTGCAGCTCCTGCCACCTCAGCTCGTGTTGAGACCTCGGCAGCCGCAGCAGGGGACATGCATCCACCGGCTCGGAGGCAGGACCCGGTTTTCCCAGAGGATCCTTACCAGCAGCCACCTGCAGGGACAGTTGACGCCGTTCAGCTGTTGGCCTTCTTCAGGCAGTACATGGAGGGTCAGCATACTCAGCAACAGAGGCAGACGGCAGAGCCAACTCGAGGCATTGAGCTGGCAGTGACAACAGTGGAGAGAGTCGTGGCTCAGCTAGCAGCAGTCCAGCAGCCGTACCAGCCACGGGAGAAAGGCATCCAGGACTTCCAGAAGATGCACCCGAGAGACTTCCGACGGACAGAGGGGATCCTGTATGCCGATGAGTGGATCGAGCATATGGAGGAGATCTTCAGGCTGGCGGAGATTCCGAAGAGGCTCCAGATAGAGGCAACGGCCAGTATGATGCAGGATCTGGTCCGTACATGGTACCAGACCGACCCGAGGGTCGGCACAGCAGGACAGACTTGGGCAGCATTCAAGAAGCTGTTCAAGGAGAAGTTTTTCCCGGAGGCAGCGCTGGGAGCCCTCGAGACTCAGTTCGAGGCCCTAGTCCAGGGGAGTCAGTCTGTGGAGGAGTATGCAGGAGAGTTCTGCCGCCTGGGCAGATTTGTAGAGGACTTGTCAAAGACGACAAAGGCCCGGAGGTTCCGGAAGGGCTTGGTAAAGGAGGTCAAGTCCTACACCAAGAACGCCGCAGTACTACATTTGAGGAGATACTGGTGGACGCACTAGCTGCAGAGGATGATCTTGAGCTTAGGCTCAAGAGGGGGCGAGACTTCCAGGGAGGCAGCAGCAGCGGAGGACCGGCCAAGAGGCCGTACTTTCAGCATCAGCAGCTGAGGCAGTTTCAGCCGCAGCCGATTCAGCAGAGGCCAGCCCCTCAGCAGCAGCAGCCGAGACAGCACCAGCAGGGACAGAGGAAGAGTGTTACTTGTGCCTATTGTAAGAAGCCCGGGCATGTCGCCAATGAGTGTCGGAGGAGGCTGGGCCAGTGCCTGAAGTGTGGTTCAGCAGACCACCAGATGAGGGAGTGCCGCGTAGTACGAGCAGGCCCGGAAGGAGGAGCCAGGGCTCCAGCAGGTCAGCAGCGGGGACCAGCCCTGCCGACGCAGCAGCAGAGATTTGTTCAGCACCAGCAGCAGGCCAGGGGAGGCCAATAGGGGCGAGGATTCGCCATGGCAGCAGAGGATGCAGAGGTCATCGAGGAGCTGATTGCAGGTTCGATTCTTCTTGACTCCAGTCCAGTATTTGCCTTATTCGATTCCGGTGCTTCGCATAGCTTCATATCAGTATCTTTTACGATTAGACACGATATCGTAGCTGAATCGTTGCCTAGGACTTACAAGATCACGACCGGGGGTGGTATTATCCTCGTGAGTGATATTTGTAAGGGTCGAAGAGTAGTTTTGGGAGGCCGTGAGTTGGAGGTGAGCCTGCTCGTAATGCCATTGCCGAACTATGATATAGTACTAGGCATGGATTGGTTGAGCAGGCACCACGCCAGCATTGATTACAGAGGGGGTAGAGTTCTCTTCAGAGCGCCGGGGGAGCCAGAGTTCGAGTACTCCAGACGTCAGGCAGAGCAGAGCAGCGGAGTCTTCTGTGGAGTCTCGGTCGAGGAGCAGGCGATTCCACACCCCTTGATAGCAGAGTATATGGATGTTTTCCCAGAGGAGTTGCCGGGACTGCCACCAGACAGGGACATAGAGTTCTCGATAGACTTGGTTCCAGGAGCAAAACCCATCTCTCAGCATATCTATCGGGTGAACAACAGCGAGGTAGTGAAGCTGAAGAAGCAGGTGGATGAGCTACAGGACAAGGGCTTCATCCGCTCGAGTTCGTCGCCATGGGGAGCACCAGTGTTGTTCGTGTCGAAGAAGGATATGTCAGTACGCATGTGTATTGACTATAGGGCACTCAACAACCTCACGATCAAGAACAAATACCCACTGTCGCGGATCGACGATCTATTTGACCAGTTGAGCGGAGCTCGGGTATTTTCCAAGATTGATCTGAGGTCGGGATATCACCAGGTGAAGGTGAAGGGGGAGGATATTCCCAAGACCGCTTTCAGGACGCGGTACGGGCAGTTCGAGTTTTTGGTTATGCCGTTTGGGCTAACCAATGCACCAGCTGTGTTTATGAACCTTATGAACAAGGTGTTCTATCAGTATCTGGATCAGTTTGTAGTGGTGTTTATTGATGATATCTTGATATATTCCAAGACTGAGGAGGAGCACGAGGAGCATTTGAGGATAGTGCTGGAGATTCTCAAGAAGGAGCAGCTTTACGGGAAGCTCTCCAAGTGTGAGTTCTTCTTGGACCGGGTGGACTTCTTGGGGCACGTTGTGACTAGAGATGGTATCTCAGTTAACCCCAAGAAGATTGTAGCAGTCGAGGCATGGGCAGCGCCGACTTCAGTTGCAGAGATCAGGAGTTTCCTGGGGCTGGCAGGATATTATCGGAGATTTGTGCAGGATTTCTCCCGGGTTGCAGAGCCGTTGACACGGTTGACCCGGAAGGATGCTGAGTATGTTAGGTCAGAGGAGTGTCAGGCAGCTTTTGATGAGTTGAAGAAGCGGCTGACGACAGCTCCGATTCTGACGTTGCCTTCAGGATCAGGTGGATTCACTATTTATAGTGATGCTTCAGGGAAGGGGCTGGGTTGTGTGTTGCAGCAGCACGGGAAGGTGATTGCCTATGCTTCCAGGCAGTTACGTCCCCATAAAAAGAACTACCCTACCCACGACCTGGAGCTGGCAGCAGTTATTTTTGCATTGAAGCTGTGGAAGCATTATCTGTATGGTGAGAGGGTGGAGATCTTCACAGATCACAAGAGCTTAAAGTATATGTTCACTCAGAAGGAGTTGAACATGAGACAGCGCAGATGGTTGGAGTTGATGAAGGACTTCGACATTGCACTGCAGTATCATCCAGGGAAGGCCAACTTGGTTGTCGATGCCTTGAGTAGGTATCCGACAGCCATGTGTTTGACCATGGATTGGCATTTGCTTGCCGACTTGGAAAGCCTTGGGATTGAGGTGATCGTGCCGGGAGTGCAGATGCATCTATGGGGGATGCAGATTCAGTCAGACTTGGTAGACAGAATCAAGGCGGCCAAGTTCAAGGATGTGGCTTTACAGAGTATCAGAGAGCACATCAGTATAGGAGTGGGGGATGCTGAGTTTTTACTTGCAGAGGATGGTGCCCTGAGGCACGGTACCAGGTTATGTGTGCCTAGCGGGGAGCTCAGAGAGCAGGTTATGCAGGAGGCCCACAGATCTCAGTACTCTATACACCCGGGTGCCAACAAGATGTACCGAGATCTACGGGAGCATGTATGGTGGTCAGGAATGAAGCGGGAGGTGTCCCACTTCGTAGCTAGGTGCTTGGTCTGTCAACAGGTCAAGACAGAGAGACAGAGGCCCGGTGGATTGTTGCAGCCGCTGCCCATTCCCGAGTGGAAATGGGAGCATATCACGATGGACTTCGTTTCAGGATTGTCGCGTACTCCAGGAGGAAAAGACGCAATTTGGGTCATCGTTGACAGGTTGACCAAATCAGCCCACTTCTTGCCATTCAAGGTGGGTACGTCTACAGAGAGGCTGGCGGAGATGTATATGCGACAGATAGTCAGGATCCACGGGGTTCCGGTCAGCATCGTCTCAGATCGGGATAGCCGTTTTACTTCCCATTTCTGGAGGAGTCTGCAGACCAGCTTAGGCACTCAGCTCAAGTTTAGTACCGCATACCACCCCTAGACGGACGGACAGTCGGAGCGGACTATTCAGACCCTTGAGGATATGCTGCGGACGAGCGTTCTAGACTTTGGAGGTTCCTGGGAGGATCATCTTCATTTGGTGGAGTTTGCCTACAACAATAGTTTCCAGGCCAGCATTGAGATGTCACCTTTTGAGGCTCTGTACGGGCGTAGGTGCCGTACACCCTTATCCTGGGATGATGTTGGTGAGCGAGCTTTGCTGGGGCCAGAGATGATTGTGGATGCGGCCGAGAAGGTGAAGCTCATCAGGGACAGACTTCGCGTGGCGCAGGACAGACATCGGCACTGGGCCGATAGCCACCGAAGGCCCTTGGAGTTTGAGATACAGATTAGAGTAGGATTAGATTTAGGTTGTTTGTTTGTGATTTTTTTGATCATGTTTGTTATTTATATTAATTGAGACCTTGCTTGTGATTAGGTCGGAGACCAGGTTTTCTTGAGGATATCTCCGACTCGTGGTACGATACGTTTTGGTCGAGGCGGGAAGCTTAGCCCGCGCTTCATCGGCCCTTTTGTTATCAGCGGGAGAGTCGGTGACGTGGCTTACAGGCTAGACTTGCCGCCTGCACTTGTGGAGGTCCACAACGTATTTCATGTATCACAGTTGAGATGGTACGTGACTGACCCTAGCCATGTGCTCGATCATTCAGAGATAGAGGTTGGGCCTTCTCTCAGCTATCCAGAACAGCCCGTGGAGATTTTGGATCGACGAGAGAAGGTTCTGAGGAACCAGGTGATACCTTCGGTACGCATCGCATGGAGGCATCATTCTCCAGGAGAGTCCACCTGGGAACAGGAGAATGAGATGCGCGAGCGCTACCCTTATCTTTTTGGACCGTGAGGTATGCTTTCTATCCTTCTCATCAGTTGTATTTCGCCTTTAATTTCGAGGACAAAATTATGTTAAGGAGGGTAGATTTGTCACTAGCACCTTTCTAGCTTAGGGGTATTTTGATCATTTTTCAAATTTTGGAATTATTATGTATTATTATAATTTATTCGAATTAATTAGAATTTATGGGAATTTTTAGGAATTATTTGAGATTGTTTGAACTAGGTTGACTTTTGACTAGTATTGACCTTTGTAGACCAACCTAGAAGCTAACCCTAGTTAGTGGGTCATGGTTAGGTCAAGTGACTCTAGTCTAACCTAGCCTAGGACTTGGTTTAGTCATTTTAGCAAAAGGATTAGGAAGTCATAAGTCATGACTTATGGTTTTAGAACCCTTAATTAATTTAGTCTACCTTAGCCTTTGTAACTTGGCCCAAAGCCCAATGTTTTGACAAAACCCTAACCCTAAGATATAGTGGCCGGCCACACCTATACCTAGGGATTCCCACCATATAAAACCCCTCCCAAATCTAGGGTTGCCTCTTTCTTAGGAAGAGCCCTAATTTCAAGGAGGTGAGTTCTATTGCCATTTAATTTCTAGTGCTCCTTTCCTATTCCTTTTTCTTTCTAAATTGTTCCAATAGGTTCTAATAGGATTGTTATTGCTGTTGTTGAGCTCTCATTTCAGTGTGAAGTTGTTTTGGATTGATTGGGTCATCAAGTGGAGAGCATAGAATAGGGGGTTCTATTGAAAGTTCAACAAGAGGTAACATCTTCAAATCTCAATGGATTTTCGATTAGTCTTTATGTATAGGAAGCCCTAAGCGTCCCCCTAAGGTCTGGATAGGATTCGTGTCAAGTATCGTAGGATTCGTGTCCGTTCTGGACACGTATCAGTGCTTGGACAGGGTGTTCGACATAATGCCTCAAAGGGCATGTCGATCGAGTTGTCCAATATTTTTTGAATAGGAAAAAGGGTTTTGTTCTTGCTTACTGTTTCCTGTCATTGTGTCTTGGTTTTCGTGTCATGGTGTGTCGGTTATGTGGTGTGGACACGCGCGTGCACACGCTCGCGCGCGTGCTACAGGGATCCCCTGCTACTCGGGCCCTGTTGCGGACACGACACGACGTGTCTTGACATGAAATTTTGTGGGGACTTAGGGGCATCATCTATCATCCCTCTCCCCAAGTTTCACGACAATTCATGGTCGGGTTTGGGAGTTATTGGCCACGTACAGGGACACACTGTGTAGTCGTGTTCGGGAGTTGTTTTCTAATGTTTAATCATTTTTGAATGTTCTTAAAATATGTTTTAATGATGGTTTAGATCCTACATATCATGTTTAATCCCTGTTATTATAGGGTTACATATTTGTTTGGGTTAAGGGGGTGTTTTGGCTCAAAAATAGGTTCAAATAACTGATACTGCATTCCTGTTAATTTCCAACCTATTTAATCCACTGTTCTGCTATGTTCTTCAACTAAATTTGATCCCCATATGTTACCTATCATGTTAGCTAAGTATGTTCATTCGAGATTTGAAATGGTATGGTGTGTTATGAGAATTGGCATGTGGGTTGGTTTGAATGTTAAATATGTTGGACTGAATGTGTTTTTTTAACTGTGTTACTTTCCAGTTTTTCCTTTTCCTGAGAATTGATGGACTGTTTGGGTTCCCATGTTGAACCTGAGATTTAAGTTGTTTTAACCCAGTTATGTACTATTTTGGGGTTCAATAGAAACCTATGAGTTTGGTTTTGATATGTTGAAACACTGTTTCATTGTAAAATTGAGTTTTGGTTTTGGTTTTGGGTTAAATTTGCAAACCTGAGATTAGGATGTTATGTTCAGTTTGTGTGAACCTGAGAATACATGAGAGGGGTGAAAAACTGAGATTAAGTTCCAGTTTATAAAAACCTGAGTTTAAGTGTGTGCAATTCCAGTTTTGACTGGATGATGAATTGCCCCTTTTCCTTCTTTTCATTCCCTGTTTTCTTTCAATTAATATCTATACACTGTTGAACTGTTGGAGTTCGATTCTGAATCTGAAGATTTGGAAGGGGGGGATCAATGAATTGACTTCCTTTCCCTCTTCTAATTAATCTGAGAATAGGCCATTTCTTCCTGACTTCATGATACTTGACTGTTTTAAAATGTTTTAACTGATTTCCTTTCCTGTGTGTTTCTCCACTGTTTGGGGTGTTTTCCTGCACACACAAGTATACACACACACACACTATTTTTTATTCTTCTTCACTGTTTGGGTATTTCCTGCACATTAGTTACCTGTACATGTTGATGTTGCAATGTTTTATGTGCCATACACACACACACCCACAGCAGTTGCACACTGTCACTTTACTGTTTTTCTTCCCTGCATATATGGTAAATCCCTGCATTGTATACACACACACCACATCACCCTGTACACAAACCTTCTCCTCATTCACTGTCATTTCCTGCACACTGTTGGTACAGCTACACACACACACACACACAAGTACTGTTGCACATTGCCCTCACATAGCCCTCTCTTGTACTGCCCTATCACATACACACATTTATTCCTATCTTCCCTATATTCCTGCCTCATGTGCAGTCTAAATATATGTATTTATCTATATGTAAGCTAGTATATGCTTTGAGACATATATGTTCCTATATGTATGAGTGTATATATATATATATTTCTATGCTAGTTTAATACTTAGCCTAGGGTCATTTAGGATGTGTATAATGTGTAGAGTAGTGAATGTGCATATTTTGTGTAGTGTGATGAATATATTGTGGTATGCTTAGACTTCAATATATATATATATATATATATATATATATATATATATATATATATATATATATATATATATATATATATATATATATATATATATATAGAGTGATAGGTTTAAATACAGGAATTTACTTGTTTAGACTAATATAGACTAGTGTAGTCTAGGGTAGACTAGTTTAGACTTAATTAGACTTGGTTGACCTAGTTTGACTTCTAGGGTTGACCAGAGTTGACCAAGAGTTGACTTTGGCCTAGATTGACCTAGAATCATGTAGAATGCATAGTAGGACTCCATTTTACTATTCTGGACTTATTGTGACTCGTGCTGTTCTGATTAGGAGCCAGACACCCCTTCTTGGACAGTACGATTCATATCGGACACTCAGATATAGGCGAGTACATTCTCTGATTATTTCATATCCTGCTTAGAATTATTTCCTGCAGTAGATTACTTTACTTGTACTGTCACGATGGTCACACGGATTGGTACTATATGGATCCTTTCTTGAGATGTTATCCTTAGGGAGCATTGGGTACTACGTGTTCTGTGCGTTTCACTTACATGGCGTATCACTATGCTTCTTGGTTCACTTGATTACTTGTGACATGTACCCTCATGATCACAGAGTCTCTTGAATCTTACACAGTTGGGTAACCCCCAGACTCCCCATTTATGGGACATCCATGTATCACCCTTCGCGGGCCGTGCATGGAATCATATAACATAACCTGGCTGGATCCTTGTGTATTGATTGGGGGTACGGAGGAGTAGAAGTGGACATGTGAATAATACACCAGTAGTATCTTCATTGAATCATTTCGTAGTGTCTTCATTGAATCATCCCAGGCCATTTACATGTTCATGTTGTACTCTGACTCACTAGTCACTGCTAGTTCTCTATGTATAGTAGATATTTCTATTATAGTTCTCTCTCTGTTTTTATACTGCACTTCTTTCAGTACTTGTATCTTACTTTACTGCATGCCTATATTTTCTAACCTGCTATAAATTGTTGAGATGTACTGTGCTCGCTCCTGTCCTGACTGGACCTGTTGAAAATATTACAGAGGACGAGGAGGAGGCTTGCCTGGATACTTACTACGGGGCAGCCTTAGATGACACCTTTGAGCTGGACTCCCAGGAGGACCCAGCTGTAGCTGAGGATATTCTCCCGACTGCCTAGTCAAGATTAGTTATGCTTATCTTTCTTTTGTAGTCATGAGACATGTTTTAGCTAGACTTACTCTGTGATGTATATATTCTTTCATGCTGTAGCTGAGTTTGTATTTCTCTGGATATTGCTGGGATTATCTTAGACTATTTTATCTCTTTATTTTCTTGAGTTCTATTTCATATCGTGCTATCTCTTCCTTAGTTGTGATTGAGTTTTACTGCTTTGTCACCCTATTCGGGGAGTATAAACTGTTTAGAGATATATTGTTAAGATGTTGTGACCTGGGATAGCGTTCTACCGCCGACACTGCGGCGTAGGCTGGACGTACCCACGTCTCGTGCCCTTACTCTAGGGTACGGGTCATGACATATACATAGGAGCCCTGAAGGGGGTAGGCTATGAATGGTTTTGCAGCCTTCCAGACAACTGTATTTCATGCTTTGAAGACGTGAAGAACCTATTCCTCAATCGACTCTACGAAGAAGGAATGGCCATGACGATGTCGACTCTCATGGACATCATTCAGAAGCAGAAAGAGCCGGTACGCGCATACATTGAGCACTTCCGCCAGGCCGCATTGAGGTTACCACAAGGTATACCTGAGCCCATGCTTATGGACTCCTGTCGTAAGAACATGCTTCCTGCGATCAAGTTGTGGCACAGTGCTCCATGCGTAGAGTGGACGCCTTTCATCATAGAGGCGGATGTGGCTCAATAAAAAGCGCAGGATGCACAATTGCTGGGACTGAACTTCCCCTTCCTTGAAGATGAAGGGAAGCGTTCATCTGGTAATAAAGACGGAAAAGGAAAGCAAGCCATGACCGTCAAAATTTCCAAAGGTTTGGCATCAGCGAACCCGAAGCCGACCGAAGCGCAGAGGCCGAAAGAAACCTACTCTTTTAACGACGAAGACACACTAGAGATCTTCGATAGATTGGCAAAGATTGGAAAACTTTAGCTCCCACTGCCTAAGCATCCCGATGAAGTAGGAAAGGTGGACAATCCAAAATACTACCACTACCACCAGTATGTCCACCATTTGACGCGTTATTGTTACGTGTTGAAAAGACAAATCCAGTGCCTCATCGACGCAAAGGTCTTCTCACTCGACTACAAGGAGAATACTTTACCGCCAACAAGTTCACTCTCCAGTTCAAATTTTTTTGAGAACAGAGGCTCAAGACGGCATCGTCCCCATCCCGAGATTGACGATGGAAGTAGTCAATTTTCCACCAGCCCGTGACAACGACCAAGGCCTCATCCCATTTACGACGCCACGAGGTGAAGTAATATGGATCCATCCTGATCTTACTCCAGACATGATGACGCCTACAGCACGCTCTGTCAAAGGAAAGAAGGTCAGGTCATGTGGCATGATCTCTATGACAACTGATGACACCCTAGTTACCACTCGCTCGACTCACCAGTGAGAAGAGAACCAAGCTCCAGAGGAAGAGATACTTCCGCCCGTTGGGGCCAACATCCCCGACACATCAAAAGCAGGCCCATCCCAAGCACCTTCTACAGATAAACAGAAGCAGAAGGAGGTTTGCTTTGACAAGCCTATAAGAAAAGACTCGGCAGTAGGGCCAATCAAGCCCTACAATTTTGACATATTGGTGCAGCTGGCCAACACTCCGGCTTGACTATCACTCTTCGAGCTTCTCCGTTTCACCAAAGAGACTCGAGACACCCTCAGCGAAGCTTTACAGAATGCTGACCGCATCGAACACTACAGTCAGCAGCTTCAATGCTGTGAAGGGTGAACCCTTGGGCAAGATCCGCCTTAAATGCCAAATAGGCGATGTCCAGACTGACGTTACATGCTACGTCATTGACGCCGATATAAACTACAATATGCTGCTGGGACGACCATGGATTCATGAATACATGATCGTGCCCTCCACTCTCCATCAATGCATGAAGTATGTGGCCAGCGACGGGACTATCAAGACCGAGTTCGCTGACATCGATCCCTTTCGAGGACTCGAAGCGTACTGTATAAATGTTGATCTATACAAATTAGTCCTATGGGACGACAATGCCAATAACGCTGACGACGAAGCAGAGAGCATAGTTATCGCTGAAGAACCGTTGATGGTTCAATTAAAAGGAAACCCCCCAAGACATCGGCTCCCCTCGTCATCAAGCTCCGAGGCAAAGCTCCGGCTAGATCATCCTTGATCATGTCAGAGGCTGTCCAGGAGCCTATGCAAATAAGGCTCCCCCGAAAGGCTCCAAAGCCAACTCTGAGGTCACACGAACCTCCGACTGCAGCTCCCATGGTGGTCAAGCTGAAGTTGAAACGTCCTCTACCTTCTCCCGCAATAGCCCTGGTGCTCACGAATGAGAGTTGGGAGACTACATATGCGCCAATACTGAAGCACATTCTTTAGATGATGTAATCCCTCGGGACAAAATTTCGTATTTCATTGATAGAAAGTTATCTTTGAATTACTCTTGTACACATTAGAACACTAGGTATTTCTTAGATAACGCTCTATATATGCTGCAAACAGAAGTAACAACCACCAACCTCGTAAGTCGAGTTGTCCCTTCTCAAGACGCCTACATCTTGGTTCCAGCAAAAAAGAAGGAGGAGGAACCCATCATCCTCGGCCGATTGGAGCACCCTCAACGACTAGCTCCGGTGAAACCAGAACCTGATAACGGTAAAATGTAACTCTACCGTTACACTACTCAATCCAAAAACCTCATCCAAAAAATGGGTTACGACTTAAACAGTGACAAAGGACTGAACTATGGCAAAGGCTGACGCCTTCCCTTACGACTGTGTGCCCCGAAAGGAAAGTCCCAAAATTACTACCAACGTACTCGCGAGGGTTGGGTTACGTTACACCCTCAACAGCATCGAAGAGCTTTGAACCAGAGGTCCCAATGCGTTCACATTCCTCAGACTCCTCAACCTGGGACTCAGATACTAGTATCGGCCAAGCCCTCAAGAAGTATTGTCCGTTAATATGGTCTCTGCAGATCCCCTAGTCGAGGATGAAGACCAAATGCTTGAATACTTTGAAGATGAACCGTAGGCTCAACTCCTGGGATCTCAACAGGAATGGTACTTCGAACAGCGCGAACCTCCTATTTAAGACGAAGTCGTCCAAGTCGATCTAGGAGATGAGGTTTTCCCTAAACCCATTTTCATTAGCAAAATATTGATAGGAAAAGAAAAATAATCTCTGATACAGCTTATCCGACAATACCTTAATGTCTTTGCATGGAGCTACCCGTAAGTCGCCATGCACCGTTTTAACATCCTATCCGATGTTAAGCCTGTCAAACAGCAACAACGATGTTTTCGCCCCAACATCATGGATGTTATCGAGGAGGAAGTCGACAAACTCTTAGAGAGTGGCTTCATTTGCAAAGAACAACAACAAGATTGGGTGACCAATATTATCCTAGTCACTAAGAAGAACGAAAAAATTCGGGTCTGTATAGACTTCAGGGATCTGAACTCGACCTGCCCAAAAGATGAGTTTTCCCTCCCGATCACTAACATGATGATCGATAACACTTGTGGCTTCGAGCATATGTCTTTTATGGATGGTTTCTCAGGCTACAACAAAATCAAGATATTTCCCGAAGACGAAAAGCATACTTCATTTTGGACTCCAAAAGGGATATACTGTTACACAGTGATGCCCTTCGGGTTGAAGAATACGGGAGCAATATACCAGCGGGCAATGAGCACCATATTCCGCAAGCACCTCCAAAAGACGGTAGAATGTTATGTTGGTAACATTGCCATCAAAAGCAAAAAGAAATCCAGTCACTTGGATGACTTGAGAACAGTGTTCGACTTAATATGAACACATCAACTGAAGATGAACCCAACCAAGTCATTTTTGGAAGTCTCCAGTGGCAAATTCTTGGGCTTTATCATCACAGCCACGGTATTCATATTGACCCAGAGAAGACTAAGGCGATCTTGGATATGGCTCCTCCGAAAAATCTCCGTGAGCTCCGAGGCCTGCAAGGGCACTGACATATATTAGAAGATTTACAGCAAGTCTCTCTGGTAGTTGTCAACCTTTCACCAAACTGATGAATAAAGGGTTTCTTTTGTTTGGAAAGAAGAACGCCCGCGCGCGTTCGACGACATCAAACAGTACCTCACTAGTCCTCTAGTACTAGTGGCACCAGTCGCGGGAAACCTTTTCTGCTGTACGTCCGAGCCATGGACCAGTCTCTCGGTGCTTTACTAGGCCAGAGGGGCAATGAAGGCCACGAACAGGCAATCTACTACCTTGGCAGGAACATGAGTGGGGCCGAACATCGGTATAATCCTGTGGAGAAAGAGTGTCTTGCCCTGCTCTCTGTTATCCAGAAGACACGTCATTATGTGGCCGGACAAACGATCCATATCATATCCCAGGTCAATCCCCTCAGGGTCCTCATGACCAAGCCAGGGGCCTTAAACTCACGGTTAGCCACATGGGCGATACTTTTGACTCCTTATGACATGGTGTTCGTCCAACAAAAGGCAGTCAAAGTCCAAGCATCGGCCAACTTCTTAGCAGCACACCCCGTGCCAGAGACATCAAAGCTCTATGAAGATATCCCTGATAAAGTCCTATAGTCCAACGCCATCTCAAATAACTCAGTTTAGTGCATGTGCTTTGACGGTGCTTCAAAAACAGGGCCCAAAGGCGGGATCATCGTAGGGGTCGTAGTGGTCCTCATCACTCCCGACGGCTTGGTCATCCAGCGTGCATATTCTCTCATAGAGTCATGCACCAATAACGTTGCTGAGTATAACGCTCTCATTATCGGACTCCAACTCGCTAAACAGCTGGGGATTGACTATATCGAAGTCGACGGTGACTCGAAATTGATTATCAACCATGTTCGAGGATAATATGAAGTCATGAAGATATGGTTCCATACCACCAGGCAACAATCGATATCATCTCTACCTTCACAGGGTTCTTTATAGAACATGTACATCGGTTGTAGAACTTGGTGGCCGACGTATTTGCTGGCCTCGTCGCTTCTCTGGAAGCTCCTGTGGGAACCCAATATACCATCACGGTAATGGGCCGAGAGCTGGTTTGCCCGAAGAAAAATCTGCATACGTGTCTAAGTTACTCAGTACAAATGGACGCTCATGTTGACGTTCGGGACTGGCAATTTTCGTTTATAGACTATACAGTCTACGAGATTTTACCGGAAGACCTGAAGGAAGCTACTTCTGTCAAGAGACATTCTACGGTTCTTCTACGACACAACAACCAAGATGCTGTATCGTCGTTCATTTGACGGGCTTCTCCTGTGATGTTTATCCAAGACAGAAGCATAAGAAGCACATAGGGAGGCACACGATGGCACCTGCGGAGCCCATCAGCCTGGTCCTATGTTGCAAGACCGATTGCGTCACATGGGCTACTACTGGCCCACTATGATAGCAGACGCCGTTGATTATGCAAAGAAGTGCCGGTTATGTCAGTTGCATGCTGACTTCATCTACCGGCCTTCGGAGTTCTTGTACTGCACGACGGCAGCTTGGCCGTTTGAAGCATGGGGAATGGATATCATTGGACAAATCAGTTCTCTTTCCTCCAGAGGACACCGGTTCATACCTGCCATCACCAACTACTTTTCTAAGTAGGCGAAAGCAGTACCTCTGGCCGGGGTAAAACCGTAAACATGATCAGCTTTGTCAAATATTATGTCATATAACGCTTCGGCGTTCCTTGAAGGATCATCCACGACAGTGGTCCTCAGTTCGTGAGCCATGATTTTCATCGGTTCTACGATAAAAATCGAACACGAAATGTGGCATCAACAACTTGCAATCCTGTAGCAAACGGACTAGCCAAAGCGTTCAACAAGACTATCGTCAAACTACTTAAGAAAGTCGTTTCTTCTAATAAGCACGATTGGAATGAGAAGCTCAGCGAATGTTTGTGGGCTTATCGTACGACCGTTCGAACACCCACGGACAACACACCATTCTCTTATTTATAGAAGCGAGGCAGTGCTTCCCCTGGAGATCCAGATCTCGTCCATACGAGTAGCTATCACCAACCAGCTGACTAACGAAGAAAATCTACGTCGGCGGCTACAAGAGTTAGAGGCATTGGATGAAAAACGTCTGCTAACTCAACAACGAATCGAGCTTTACCAAGCTCGGATTTCTAGGGCCTTCAACAAGAAAGTCTGGGAAAGAACATTCTAAGTTGGTGACCTTGTCTTATCAGTTCGAAAATCGATGATAATGACTCACAAGAAGACTGGAAAGTTTGAGTCCAAGTGGGAGGGACCATTCGGTATAGAGACGGTGTACTCCAATGGTGCCTACCGACTGGCCAAACCCAATGGTGACTTGCCAATGATGCCAATCAACGGCAAGTTCCTGAAGAAATACTACGTCTGAGTTCCAAACCAGCATAGGCTCCCACATCCCCTGTGGGTATTCATGAATTCTGTTAAATGAATTCACCCCTTCTATACTTCACCCCAGTAGAAAAACAATTCACATCCATACCACCTCTGAGTTGTCTTCCTACACTCTAGCGAAGTTCATGTTTACCACGTCCATATCACCTCTGAGTAGTCGTCTCTTCTATGATGACCTTGTGTTGTCATAACGCCCTAGAAAACATTTTATGTCCATACTACCTCTGAATTGTCATTCTATACTCTACCGAAGATGTGCCTACCATGTCCGTGTCACGACCCGCACCCTAAAGTAAGGGCACGAGAAGTGGGTACGTCCAGCCTACGCCGCAGTGTCGGCGGTAGAACGTTGTCCTAGGTCACAACATCTAACAATATAAAACTTAAACAATTTATACTCTCCGAATGGGGGTGACATAGTAGAAAGTAAACTCAATCACAACTAAGGCAGATGATAAGATAGCAGATAGATAGATAAATAAACTGCTGAAATGAAAGGGAAATCCCAAGTACAACAGAGAGTAAGTATCTAAGATAAATACATAATCCCAGAATCATATATATACAATCATCCATGACATACTGTACATGAAAACATCCTAGTCTAAGGGTGTGTCATCCACAGCTAGTGGGGCCTGCTGATGGTCCAGGTCCAACATCTCATCTAAGGTGGCCCCGTAATAGGTATCCACACCAGCCTCCTCCTCGTCCTCTGTAATATTTTCAACAGGTCCAGTCAGGACAAGAGCGAGCACAATACATCTCAACAGTTCATAGCAGGTTAGAAAATATAAACATGCAGTAGAGTAAGATACAGGAAACTGAAAGAAGTATGGAATGTAAACAGAGGAAACTGTAATGGAAATATATATACTGTAAATAGAGAGCTAACTGTGGCTAGTGAGTCAGAGTACAATATAAACATGTGAATGGCATAGGAGATTCTGGAACTATACTATGGAGTGATTATGGGAACTATAATACTTGGATATTATTCACATGTTTACTTCTACTCCCCCGTACCCCCAATCAATACACAAGGATCCAGCCAGGTTATGTTATGATTCCATGCAAAGGCCCACAAGGGGTGATACATGGATAGCCTATAAATGGGTGATTCTGGAAATACCCATAAATGGGAGATTCTGGGAAGACTCTGTGATCATGAGAGTACATGTCACAAGTGATCGAAGAATCGTGAAGCATAGTGATACACCATGTAAGTGAAACGCACAGAACATGTAGTATACGATGCTCCCTGAGGGGATAACATCTCAAGAATGGATCCATATAATATTAATCCGTGTTACCAATGTGACAGCATCAAGTAAAGTAATCTAAAGCAGGAAGATAATTCTAACAGGATATAAAATGATCAGAGAATGTACTCGCCTGGTATCTGAGTGTCCAACTGAAAAGTATTATCTGAGGAGTGGTGTCTGGCTCCTATTCAGAACAGCACAAGTCATAACAAGTCCAGAATGGTAAAATGAAACACTACAATGCATTCTACATGAATCTAGGTCAAACTAGGCCAAAGTCAACTCGTGGTCAACTTTGGTCAACCCTAGAAGTCAAACTAGGTCAACTATGGTCAAACTAGGTCAAACAAGTCTACACTAGTCTGGCAAGTCTATTCTAGGTCTAATAAGGCTATACAAGCCCAATCTAGGCTCATTAGTCAAACAGACACACACAGGCTATAGGCTATATCATGCCTATAGGCCAACCCATAACACATACACCATGTCAAATTCTATATCTAAACAATACACTCTTGATATATTTATGTAATCTAAAACATAACACATATATATGTATAATACATACATTTAGTAAACACACATACACATAATATAGGATACTAATATATATATATATATATATATATATATATATATATATATATATATATATATATATATATATATATATATATATATTTATATATATATATATATATATATATATATATATATATATATATATATATATATATATATATATATATATATATATATATATATATATATATACATACCCTATACACTCATTTCAAGTATCTATATTAGATACCTATATATAATACACAAACTTATATTATATATATAGATTCACATATTAATGTATACTTATACATCCAAATCCTTAGACACATACATCTATATATAATAGAGAGGGATAGAAAATAGAGAGTGTGAAGAGTGAGTGAATGAAAGAGTGAACTGTGAGTGGGGGGGGGGGGCAGTCCCTGTGTGACAGGAACTAGGGTGTGTGTGTGTGCATGTGAGAGAATTGAACTGTGTGTGAAGAGCACAGGTGAGTGAACTATGAAGGAAGAGGGAATGTGAGTGAGAGTGTTTGTGTGCAGGAAATTTCAGAACAGTGAAGTGAGAGAGAGGAAAGTGTGTTTGTGTAACCATTTGTGTGTCAAACTTAGGTTTCAGTCCAACCAAGTGATAGTCCATATATAGCATAAATTCATATTCAGGTTTTGCATCAATTAACTCATCATATGACAGCAAAATACACATGTAAATCTGAACCTACAATCTTAGGTTTTTAATGAAAACTGGAAATCAATTCATGAACCCATTTCAGACTCTTGAATAGTCCTACACCAAATCAAATTTCGAATTCCACATACAATCTCAGATTTTGAATTAAGAACCAACCACATATAATAATTTCTGTTAATTTTAGTTAATAGGGAAGGAAAACAACTCAGAAATCTTAGGTTTCACTCATATCAGATTTTGAGAAAACAGCCCAACATTCATTTCCCTTTTCGAGTCCAATACACCATAACTCAACCCAAATTTCGATACACCAGTAGATGGCTAATAGGAGAACCATGTCAAAGATTTAAACAGGTGAATAATAGCATTAAAGTAGCTAAAAATGTATGGCAAAATCCATGTTAAAAACTGGAAAAACAGTGAAGAAAATAGGTATCAGAAAAATTAGGAAAAAGGAAAATTAATCCACAAATTCAAACTAAAACAAGCTACTAATGGTTGGTAATGTACATACAACATGTACACGTGTCTTACCAAGTGCCTCGTGTCCACCACGACACGTCACGACGTGTCCAATGGTCAAAATGCCCAGTCGGGTAAGTTCAGTGCACACAGACACAGCAGTTAGGCACTGCGTCGTGCATAGGTGCACGCGTGTCGTGCACTCGACACGACGCGAACTGGGTCACGTGCTTGTGTCAGTGGGTGCGCCTAGGGTAGACCAAGGTGTGTGTCACCCTGAATCGTGTCCTCGTGTCGCCGTATTCGCTGTGTCGAGCGGTATCAGTGGCTAATTGACACTGTGCACAGATCAGTGAAAAATTAGTGCACGACGAATAACTCCCTAACCAGTGCACGAGACTCGATGAAATTTTGGGGGCATGATGTCAGTGCATGCCACCTCGAGTCCACAAAATTTTGTGTCCAACAAAGGCGTGTCGTGTCTTGCAGGAGACCCGAGTAGCAGGGGATACACCCAGGCCGCGCGCGCGTGTCCAAGATCATGTGCACGAGTGTCCAAATGACGCGGCACAAACACAATACAAGTTCAGAGCAATAGAAATGTGTAAGCGACACAAAAATACATTTTTATATTCATAAAGTTTTACAAAAACAGAACGAAATGTCCATTGAGACATTTTGTCAAATACCTATGGCTGTCACTGATACGTGTCCGATACGGACATGTACAGGACACTAATTTCTACAAATTCTATTCCTACAAGGTCAGGATACTTAGGGCTAGGCATCCATGCAATTAAAACCAAATTTTAATAGGTGGATTAGGATTTTACCTATGGTGTTCTCCAACACAAAAACCCTTTGAATGAGGATTCCCAAAAGCCACCAAACTCCTTCAAATTGGTAGAAAACTGAGAACAATAAATTCCAACAGTAAGAAAACATCAATTAGAACCTATTGCAATTTGTTTAGATTAAAAAGGAGTTAAAATGGATTTTTTAGGGATTTTTGAAGTTGGGAAAATACCTCTTTCTAAACTTGCTATTTCCTAATGAGGCTAGCCCTAAATGGAGGAGAATATTTATAGGAGGGGGTTCCCAATAGGTGTAGTGGCTGGACAAATAGTGTTAGGGTTAGGGTTAGGCATTAGTTAATGAGCTTTGGGCCTATATGGCTAGTTATTGATTTAATGTTTAATCACAAGTCATGGCTTATGACTTAAATGATCTAACTTAAGTCAAATAACCATACCATGGGTCAACTATAGTCTAACTAGGGTTGCATAACCTAACCAAGTCCAAACTCAACTAGGGTTAGCTCCTAGGTTAGTCTACCATGGTCAATGCTAGTCAAAGTTAACCTAGTCAACCCTCATTCAAACAATTCCAAAATAAATTCTAAAAATTCCCATAAATTCAAATAAATTATAATAGATTTAAATAACCCCAAAAATGATAAAAATACCCTCAAACTAGAAATGTGGTAGTGACAAATCTACCCTCCTTAAAAGAATTTTGTCCTCGAAATTTAAAGACGAAATGCAACTGATGAGAAGGATAGAAAGTATACCTCACGGTCCAAAAAGATAAGGGTATCGCTCGCGCATCTCATCCTCCTGCTCCCAGGTAGACTCTCCTGGAGAATAGTGCCTCTATGTGATGTGTACCAAAGGTATCATCTGGTTCCTCAGAACCTTCTCCCGTCGATCCAGTATCTCCACTGGCTGCTCTAGATAGCTGAGAGAAGGTCCAACCTCAATCTCCGAATGATCGAGCACATGGCTAGGGCCAGCCATGTACCGTCTCAACTGTGATACATGGAATACGTTATGGACCCCCACAAGTGCAGGTGGCAAGTCTAGCCTGTATGCCACGTTACCGACTCTCCCGCTGATAACGAAAGGGCCGATGAAGCGCGGGCTAAGCTTCCCGCCTCCACCAAAACGTATCGTACCACGAGTCGGAGATATCCTCAAGAAAACCTAGTCTCCGACCTAATCACAAGCAAGGTCTCAATTAATTATAATAAACAAACATGATTAATAAAACACAAACAATCAAACCTAATCTAATCCTACTCTAATCTGTACCTCAAACTCCAAGGGCCTCCGGTGGCTATCGGCCCAGTGCCGATGTCTGTCCTGTGCTACGTAAAGTTTGTCCCTGATGAGATTCACCTTCTCGGCTGCATCAACAACCATCTCTGGCCCCAGTAAAGCTCGCTCACCAACATCATCCCAAGATAAGGGTGTACGGCACCTGCGCCCGTACAGAGCCTCGTAAGGTGACATCTCAATGCTGACCTGGAAACTGTTGTTGTAAGCAAACTCCACCAAATAAAGATAATCCTCCCAGGAGCCTCCAAAGTCCAAGACGCACGTCCGCAGCATATCCTCAAGTGTCTGAATAGTCCTCTCTGACTGTCCGTCCGTCTGGGGGTGGTATGTGATACTAAACTTGAGCTGAGTGCCCAAGCTAGTCTGCAGACTCCTCCAAAAATGGGAAATAAAGCGACTATCCCGATCTGAGACGATGTTGACCGGAACTCCGTGAATCCTGACTATCTGCCGTATATACATCTCCGCCAGTCTCTCTCTGTAGACGTACCCACCTTGAATGGCAAGAAGTGGGCCGATTTTTTCAACCTGTCAACGATGACCCAAATCGTGTCTTTTCCTCCTGGTGTACGCGGCAATCCTGATATGAAGTCCATAGTGATATGCTCCCACTTCCACTCGAGAATGGACAGCGGCTGCAATAATCCACCGGGCCTCTGCCTCTCCACCTTGACCTGCTGACAGATCAAGCACCTAGCTACGAAGCGAGCCACCTCCCGCTTCATCCCGAACCACCAAACATGCTCCCTCAGATCTCGGTACATCTTGTTGGCACCAGGGTGTATGGAGTACTGAGATCTGTGGGCCTCCTGCATAACCTGCTCCTTGAGCTCTCCACTAGGCACACATAATCTGGAACCGTACCTCAAGGCACCATCATCTGCAAGAGAAAACTCACCCTCCAGCAATCCTGCTCGAACCTGCTCTCGAAGACACCGCAGAGCAACATCCTCAAACTGTGCCGACTTGATCCTCTCCACCAAGTCCGACTGAATCTGCATCCCCCATAATTGCATCTGTACCCCGGGCACGATCACCTCAATCCCAAGGCTCTCCAAGTCTGCAAGCAAATGCCGATCCATGGTCAAACACATGGCTGTCGGATACCTACTCAAGGCATCGGCAACCACGTTGGCCTTTCCTGGATGATACTGAAGTAGGATGTCAAAGTCCTTCATCAACTCTAGCCATCTGCGCTGCCTCATGTTCAACTCCTTCTGAGTGAACACATACTTTAAGCTCTTGTGATCTGTGAAGATCTCCACCCTCTCCCCATACAGACAATGCTTCCACAACTTCAGAGCAAAAATTACCGCTGCCAGCTCCAGGTCATGGGTAGGGTAGTTCTTCTCGTGGGGACATAATTGCCTGGAAGCATAGGCAATCACCTTCCCATGCTGCTGCAAGACGCAACCCAGCCCCTTCCCTGAAGCGTCACTATAAATAGTGAAACCACCTGATCCTGAAGGCAATGTCAGAATCGGAGCTGTCGTAAGCTGCTTCTTCAACTCATCAAAAGCTGCCTGACACTCCTCTGACCAAACATACTCAGCATCCTTCCGGGTCAACCGAGTCAACGGCTCTGCAACCCGGAAGAAATCTTGCACAAATCTCCGATAATATCCTGCCAGCCCTAGGAAACTCATGATCTCTGAAACTGAAGTCGGCGCTGCCCATGCCTCAACTGCTACAATCTTCTTGGGGTCAACTGAGATATCATCTCCAGTCACCATATGCCCCAAAAAGTCCACCCGGTCCAAGAAAAACTCACACTTGGAGAGTTTTCCATAAAGCTGCTCCCTCCTGAGAGTCTCCAGCACTATCCGCAGATGCTCCTCGTGCTCCTCCTCGGTCTTGGAATATATCAAGATGTCGTCAATGAACACCACCACAAACTGATCCAGATACTGGTGGAACACCTTGTTCATTAGGTTTATAAACACTGCTGGTGCATTGGTTAGCCCAAACGGCATAACCAAAAACTCAAACTGTCCGTACCGTATCCTGAAAGCGGTCTTGGGAATATTATCCCCCTTCACCTTCACCTGGTGATATCCCGACCTCAGATCAATCTTAGAAAATACCCGAGCTCCGCTCAACTGGTCAAAAAGATCGTCGATCTATGGCAGTGGGTATTTGTTCATGATCGTGAGGTTGTTGAGTGCCCTATAGTCAATACACATCCGTACTGACCCATCCTTTTTCGGCACAAACAACACTGGTGCACCCCATGGCGACGAACACGAGCGGATGAAGCCCTTGTCCTGCAGCTCATCCACTTGCTTCTTCAGCTCCACCAGCTCATTGTTGTTCACCCGATAGACATACTGAGAAATAGGTTCCGCTCCTGGAACCAAGTCTATCGAGAACTCTATGTCTCTGTCTGGTGGCAATACCGGCAACTCCTCTGGGAAAACATCCATATACTCTGCTATCAAGGGGTGTAGAATCGCCTGCTCCTCAACCGAGACTCCGCAGAAAACTCCGCTGCTCTGCTCCGTCTGACGTCTGGAGTACTCGAACTCTGGCTCCCCCGGCGCTCTGAAGAGAACTCTACCCCCTCTGGAATCAATGTTGCCGTGGTGCCTACTCAACCAATCCATGCCGAGTACTATATCATAGTTCGACAATGGCATTACGAGCAGGCTCACCGCCAACTCACGGCCTCCCAAAATAACTCTCCGACCCTTACAAACATCACGTACGAGGATAATGCCACCCCCGGTCGTGATCTTGTAAGTCCTAGGCAACGATTCAGCTATGATACCGTATCTAATCGCAAAAGATACTCATATGAAACTATGCGAAGCACCGGAATCGAATAATACAAAAGCTGGACTGGAGTCGAGGAGAATCGAACCTGCAATCAGCTCTCCTATTACCTCTGCATCCTCAGCCGCCATGGCGAAAGCTCGCCCCGGCTGGCCTCCCCTGGCCTGCTGCTGGTACTAAACAAATCTCTGCTGCTGGGTCGGTAGGGCTGGTCCCCTCTGCTGGCCTGCTGCTGTCCTGGCTCCTCCTCCATGAGCTGCTCGTCCCGTGGTCAAGGTACACTCCCTCATATGGTGATCTCCTGAGCCACATACCAGGCACTTGCCCAGCCTCTTCCTACACTCGTTCCACCCGTGCCCTGGCTTCTTGCAATAAGCACAGGTGGTGGTCTGCTGCCTCGGTGCCTGCTACTGCACCCTCTGCTGCTGATACTACACTGGCTGGTGCCTCGGCTGCTGAAACTGCTGCGGCTGGAACCTCTGCTGCTGGTGGTGCTGCTGGTGCTGCTGTTAAAAGTGCGGCCTCTTGGCCGGTCCTCCGCTACTGCTGCCTCCCTGGGAGTCTCGCCCCCTCTTGAGCCTAAGCTCAAGATCATCCTCTGCAGCTAGTGCGTCTACCAGGATCTCCTCAAATGTAGCACTGCGGGCGTTCTTGGTATTGGACTTGACCTCCTTTACCAAGCCCTTTCGGAACCTCCGGTACTACACCATAATAGGCGATTGCCAACGGTTATTACCGTTACAAATATTTATCGTCACGGTAATAACCGTTACAGTTTGGGCGTGGTAAATATTTTGTAACGGTAATAACCGTGACGAATTATATTTTTTGTCACAGTAATAACCGTGAGGAAATTATATTTTATAACAGTAATAACCGTGAGGAAAGTATAATTAGTCACGGTTATAACCGTTACTAAATTTATCTTCGTAACAGTTATTGCCGTTACAAAAATATGTTATTTTGTTACTTGTTTTTCACTTTTGTAACGAGTATAACCGTTATCGATATCTTTTTTATAGGAAAAAAATATATAATTTCAATATAATTGCAAAGAACCATTCAAGAAGCTTCAAAGCAATATATATATTGAAAGATGAACTCTTGTATCAATTATGCACATTAGCACATAAATTCAAATTCATATTACAAAAGTTAAATACAACACATAACATTACAAGATCTAACCCTCAAGATGAACATAAATTATCTTCTCATAACAAAATTAAAAGAAAGAAATATTCATCTATCATAAATAGACTAACTACTCTTGAATTTTTTATGATGAGCACGCTGACATGATGCCTCACAAAAAAGTAGCAGACAACACCACCATCAGCATTGCAATAATGGAGGCCCCTACTGCGCCACTAATCTACTAACATGAGGCAGAAGGCAATGCAGTTTGCCTTGGAGTTCCCAATGTGAGCCGAGTTCACTATATCTAGCCATAGAGGTTGAGGCCGCGACAGTAGACAGAACAAAGCATGACCTGGAAAGATTGACAACATAAGTTACCATGAGTATCAAAAACACTATCATTTTTCAATTTTGATTGATAGAGACTATTATTTCATCAAGGAATAATCAAAGGAGGTTACCTGAGTATCAAAAACATTGTATAGTTTGATTCCAAATTAAAAAAATAAAGCATGCATACATATAATAAAATGAAAATATAAATCACCATTCCAATTTGGTTGATAATACCTGAAAAACTGATTCTCCTTCAACTTGATCTTCAAGACAATAACTAATCCAGCTTCAGTTCAGTTCTCCTCCAACTCAAACTTTAATCTTCAATAAGTTGAGTTCTCTAATTCATTCAGTCTCAATTCCTGCATTATCAGTATAAAGTCATTTATATAGTATAAAGTCGTTTATAATGAAAGGCTCTATATTGATGAAGTCGTTTATAAAGTCGTTTATTCGTTTATAAAGTCGTTTATATAGTATAAAGTCGTTTATTTGTAAGAAAGTTGTAAATATGTGGTAGTAAACTTAGCATTTTCCATTTTTGTAATCTTGTCCACATGGGGTTAAGTGAAGTATAATAGTGGGTACACTCGTAGAATACGGCCATCAGTTCACTGAGAAAGATCAATTCTACTCCCTACTGACCTAATGTGTTACTCTCAGAAAGTTGCATTAGACTAGGAACTTTATATTACTTCACTTGTGAAGAATGCCGCTTGGCCCAATGGTAGGGATTAAAGCTTTCATCCTGAAGAAAGCAAATTCGAGCCTACTGGAAACACATCTATAAAATTAGGGTAAGGTGGTGTACATCTTGACCTCTTCGGAAGACCATGCATTAACAGGATCTCACATCATTGTAACATCCTTCTTACAAATTTCACATGCTATTAGTGCCAATCTACTCGATCCCACATGGTCCATGCGTAATGAAGAGAAATATTGGATGCCTCAGGTTTTCTCAGCTAGACTATCAAAAAAAATGATACTTCTTCCACACACATGCACTCTGTTTTCTTTTAACAGTGTATGTCTCATCTCACAAAAGCTTGGAAACTAATCTCAAACTTCTACTTAGCCTTCTCTATTATTTTCTTCTACTTTTTCTTTATTCTTTTTTGCTAATTTGTGTTATTCTTAAATGAGGAACTCGAGTGCTCCGGGAAAACCTCCAGTAAATGGTGTAGCAATGCCTTCTATAAACTTCAAGGTCTGAAAATTTAGCTCCAAAATTTCTCCTGTATTCTTAACTTAATGCAAATTAATCAAATAAATAGATAACGGAGATCATTATTCCACACGTGCCAAAATTCATGCAGCGGGAAATATCAATCACAACAGGTCAGTCTCTTCATTGTCCATCAAATGGGCTTGGAAATATTAAAGAACAACTTCAACAACATCCTGACTACCAACTTAGCAAGTTAATGGGCAGATATTCTAAGGAAAACTGAGAGATGATATGACAAAGAAGATCAAAGGTACGACTGGGGAAAAGCAATATGTGATGGAGACATGAAATGGAGGTCTGAACAGATTTTACAGTTTCCATATCGACATAACCACACAAAAGGAGCATACTATCCGCGGTCACCATATTCCCAACTTTTAGGAAATTTAGGACAAGAGCAGACAAGGAATAAATAATAAATCATAGTAATGCAGATTGAATTGGGATCGTCATTCCAACAATCTTTGGCCTAATGTGTCTTGGAGATGAATGTAATTCCCATATAGCAAATTGTATCACATAACCTCTTCTTCAAGACTTTTTATAGTCTAGGAGAACTTGTGTAATGACCCGCTCCGCCCTAGCGGAACGCCGATTCAAACAGCAAGTGTAACGACTCAAACGAGCCATCGACTCGAAGATTTGCGTTGACCAGATGAAGTATCGATGCGAATCGATGCAAGACTTACAATGTCTCGTCAAAGATGAATCCAGACTTAGACTATCAAAGGCGCGCTCGGAGTATCGCTCGGCCGATGCAAACATCGCTAAGGTGGGTGGCTCCGATGAACCCGTCTTTGCTTAGCCTAGACACATAACAATACGGACACTATCACTGAAGTCGCTAGGCGATAACACCGCGTATGCTAATAAATGACCCAACGCACCTAGCTAAGGGAATAATCCCATCTTGTATGCTTGTATAGAATATGGAAAAGAACATGAAAAATACGAGAACTCTTGCACCGCGCTCCACGCTCGTGCTAAGGCACAAGCTTGCGTTCAACAATGAAACAATGAATGGGTTACAATAATAAAATGGAAAGACTATCAATATAGTCGATCTGAGTAGAGTATAGCAACATTGAAAGGCTATGGGACCGATGGGTCGCCAAGGCGACTCTCGCACAAGGAGTTACGTAATGTATGAATGAAAGAGTAAACGAATAAGTAAATGAATGAATCAACGAATGAATGAACAAGTGAAAGAAAGAATGAATAAAAGATAAGAAGGATAGAAATGGTTAGCGACAGATATAACGGGCACGTGTAACGGAGCTCGCTACCCGCGCTGCACGGACGCCAACCTGGTCAATAACGCATTAAGGCTAAGGGTTAGCCTACGGCTCAGAGATAGCCGTTAAGTTAAAAATACAAGTTAATACGAAATGGTCATAGACAAACGACACGCGAGGGGTGGCGATGCCGTGGCCGTGAAGAAAAAGGGATTCCGCGGCATGATCAAAGTGTGAAGGACTTTTCGGTCCGGACGGAATCAAATGAAATGGCTTACGTACAGGCCTGAGTGTGGGCTTGGCCACCAGGGGACGTAAGGCCAGGTATTTCAAAAGACTATCAGGGTGTACCAAGCCGTACGCCATGATAGGTGAGAAATTACCACAGGGGAAGACATGTCCAAATTGGCTTGTGATGCCAGCGACCGATGCATGTATATTAAGTGGGCTTTGCTGGTGGCGATCCACGTACAAGTCCTTGCATTGAAATCAAAGTAGTCTAAGTTAATCTGAACAAAGTACCTTCTGAAAATGGCTTGAAATGTATCATACCAAATGATAATGAATTAGAGAACACACCTACGATGCGCTAGAACCCGAGACAGGGACACGCCCTTGATATTGAAAGTTTACAGGAGGCACGTTATGTTATTACATATGAATTGTTGACTAACTTGATTTGCTTTGGACAGGGAAGGCCGGACGGTAAGTATGGGTAAGTCGTGCATGTATTTCCATGCGATACTTGAATTTGGCAACACGGGATAGGTTATGACATATGCCATGAAATTGATCCTAAGGCAAGATTAGAAAGACAATGAATGATAGACGGTGCACGAAAGTAAATGGAACGTGTTTGGTAATTATAGCATTGTGGGCGAGCTAGCCTCCCCACCAGTGCATAACAATGTACTGATAACCCCACAGTCTGCTTGCAGGAAGCAGGAGAAATCGGCGGGTGCAGAGCTTCCATCGAACGTGCTAAGGCGCGGAGCTATCTCTGGAGCCTTGGACCGTTGCAAGGAGCTGAAGCACCATATACGGGACATAATGTATCGGAACATCGTCATGAATCATTCCATCTTGTAAGCCACTTGGCACGCCTTTTATGTTTTCAGAGAGAGAGAGAGAGCTTGAGCGATTTGTAATATCGGCCTAGCGCCGCTTGTAAACTTCTTGAAAATCAATAAAGAGTTTGAATTCACTTCAACTTGTGTTCATTGACTTTCCACTGCAAATGGAGACACTCTGTACGACTCTGTGGCCTAGCTCAAATCGGTCGTTTCTGGACTTGGCCTTGCACGGGTGCAACCTAGGCCCGTGCGGCATCACGCCTTAGCGAGGACGATTGCTCCTACGGGAGCGGGGCGTGACAGATTGGTATCAGAGCACGGCTTCACGTCCTTGGACTTCATTTCGATTCTCTCAGTTTTGAAAGCTCGTTGAAACAAAAGAAGTGTACGCACTCTCTCGTTGTGCCTTGGGATGTTCCATGCAATAAGTCTAATATTTTCAAAAGCTTGTACAAGTACTCGGTTGAACGGGATCGATAGGTGAAGGCCTTTGTACCGAACGATGTTAAACATGACTCGATAGAGAACACATGCTAAGTTAGCAAGTCGCGTGCATGCCCAAATAGTCCTACGTCGACATTAGCAAGTGAGCGTGTAAACTTGAATATAGCCCGCACGGGATGGTTATGCGGCACAACTTAGTCCGCGTGTCGCGCACCTCGACTTTTTGGTGCAATCGAGTTGCGAGCGATATCAAGTACCGCTCGGTCGGAAATGAAGCTACACTTAGAGTGTATATCGATAGGAACGCAATCGAGTTCACGCTTAGGCGTGCACGAAAGATTGATTTAGATTTTGAGGAACGGGCGAACGCACGATTGAACATATCGAGTGGGAATCGAATGGTCTCTTGATGAATTATAGAATGGCTTGAACCCGAGTGGTGTATGTGATAGCTTCAAAGAAGGATAAGAGTGAGTGTCGATGACTAGTCGAGTGGCTCGAACCCTGAGTGGTGTATGGATGTTATAGAAATTGTTCGAGCGAGACTACAAGATATACGGATAGAACGGGTATGTCGGCGAGGCGATGCGATCGCGTAAAGCCTTAGAACGCGTCACGCTTAGTTGACCGTGACTTCGAATGTCCCGAACGAGATGTCGTTCGGACAACTTGTGAATGGGCAACGCATGTTAGAAAAAGATTCGGAACGATGAATGAAAGTGAATGGTCTCGATCGAGGAAACTTAGAGGATCGTGCGTACGATTTGGGATTGATTCAAATGAAATATGATTTGAGTTTTGAACAACGATCTTGAAACGAGCTTGAGGAATAGCGATCGAACTTGATCTTGAATATCGAAGAAATTGTGGATTATCCAACTCGGATAATAGCATAAGTCGCACGACTCGAAATTGGTTGCAAAGGAAGATCGTCAGGTTACGCATATCGTCGATGGTATTGAGGCGTATCAAAGATCGATATGCGATAACTCGGGGGCACTCTGACTCGGCGAATGACGGTCGTGCAAATGTCATTGTTCCGTTGGACGCTATACTTGAAATGTTAAAAATGTGTCGAGGAAAAGATAGATTTGGCTTGAGGATTTTCTAGTTGAACGAAATATAAATTGACTATCGATCTTGGCTTGGATAGAAAATAAAATGCTTGGATTTGCTTCGTTGACAACCACAACGTTGACGTTCTTGTCTTATGCAAGCGCAACTCCAACCTCGCACATACGCCACGCCGGATTAGGACGATCACTCCGCATGAGCGCCGATATGGTGATTCATACGGCGGGAGTGATTGAACTTGGATGGCGTGGCAATTTGATTGCTTCGACTTGTGGTTTGATGTGAAGGTGGACTCGGGAATGAATTTGTGTGCTTGACGATTGAAATTGAGGATTACGTAGGTCCAATCCGCGTATCGAGAACGAATTAGTCTAGACACAAGCAAAAGTTACGCCCCGATGAGAATGATTATTCCGTAGGAGCGTTGCATGGTGATTCATGAACCACCGTGGATAATCGGACTTGCGTGAGATTAGGGCGCAACATATTGTCAAAGCTAGACGACCTCGTGATCGAATACACGAATTGGTTAGAGTTGGCGATTTGAATGGATTCAAATATGCATAACGAATGCATTAATGTGAATAGGTGATCGTGCTCGATGTTTAGAAATCTGAGTGACGCGAGCTTAGATAGAAATACCTGTACAAGCAAACAAATGGTTTGACCATAGGATTTGGGGCGAGCGTCGTACAACGACCTTGCACGATGAGCGACGAACTTGACTTGTAACTATGACCTTGTGAGCTGACCTAGCGGATAGGCGGACGATCCTATGTCGAGTGATTGAACTTGTGCGATTGACCTTACAGTATCATCCGGACGGACGATAGACTTGTGGCAGCAAGACTTAGAGTAGGAAGGGGAACAGGGAGTGTGCGTGAACGACAATGAGATTGGCCCCAAATGAAGGGAATGATAGGAATGGATGACGCGCAAGAAAAGTTGGGATAACGAATTGAATCGTTGATAGAAAGAAATACTCGATGATGGTGCAATACTTGGTCTTGAATCGGACGGAAATTACTTAAACTTGGTCGACTCCGCTAAGAAGAAATCGTATTAATTTCGTAGACAAGAACGCTTGAGAAGCGAACCGGATCATCTCGAGGACCGAGATAAACGATAGTGAGATACACATGAGTTCGGTTTTAAATCGAAGTTAGCGAAGGATCGGCAAATCGAAACTATCACGAGTAGCTTGTCCGACTTCGCTAATCGCTAAGCTTGGTTGAAATGTACGTATTCGGGGGACGCCTTGAATAAGTGCACGATCCAAACTCAGCGATGTGATGAACTCGAATGCAGCTGCAAGTGGGTGTTGAGATGCGCATGAAGGAATGAGTGAGTTTGCCTCAGCCTACGACTCTCGAGTTTGATAAAATACAACGCACCTCGTGCGACCGTTTCAGTCCCATGATACGTCGAAATAGCAACCAAGTCAAAGAAACACTTGAATTGAATAAGTGCCATCAACTCTAAAATGAATGAAAAGTTATCCAATAAAGATCGACCAAACGTATGAGACACGGAACTTGGAAAGGTACCGAGCATGGTTCGATGCCATCGAACGATAAAGCCGTTCGATAGAATTGTCTATAAAACACGATGACACGAGTTAAGGAACGGTAAGATGACCTGCACTCAGGAAGTCTCGAGGGCGAGACTTGTTTTGAGTGGTGTATTATGTAATGACCCGGTCCGCCCTAGCGGAACGCCGATTCAAACTGCAAGTGTAACGACTCAAACGAGCCTTCGACTCGAAGAGTTGCGTCGACCCGATGAAGTATCGATGCGAATCGATGCAAGACTTACAATGGCTCGTCAAAGATGAATCCAGACTTAAACTATCAAAGGCGCGCTCGGAGTATCACTCGGCTGATGCAAACATCGCTAACGTGGGTGGCTCCGATGAACCCGTCTTTGCTTAGCCTAGACACATAACAATACGGATACTATCACTGAAGTCGCTAGGCGATAACATCGCGCATGCTAATAAATGACCCAACGCACCTAGCTAAGGGAATAATCCCATCTTGTATGCTTGTATAGAATATGGAAAAGAACATAGAAAATACGAGAACTCTCATACCGCGCTCCACGCTCGTGCTAAGGCACAAGCTTGCGTTCAAGTCCCTTATGCGTTCAACAATGAAACAATGAATGGGTTACAATAATGAAATGGGAAGACTATCAATATAGTCGTTCCGAGTAGAGTATAGCAACATTGAAAGGCTATGGGACCAATGGGTCACCAAGGCGACTCCCGCACAAGGAGTTGTGTAATGTATGAATGAAAGAGTAAACGAATAAGTGAATGAATGAATCAACGAATGAATGAACAAGTAAAAGAAAGAATGAATAAAAGATAAGAAGGATGGAAATGGTTAGCGACAGGTATGGCGGGCACGTACAACGGGGCTCGCTACCTGCACTGCACGGACGTCAACCTGGTCGATAACGCATTAAGGCTAAGGGTTAGCGTACGGCTCAGAGACAACCGTTAAGTTAAAAAGACAAGTTAATACGAAATAGCCGTGGACAAACGGCACGGACGAGGGGTGGCGATGCCGTGGCCGTAAAGAAAAAGGGATTCCGCGGCATGATCAAAGTGTGAAGGACTTGCCGGTCCGGACGGAATCAAAAGAAATAGCTTACGTACAGGCCTGAGTGCGGGCTTAGCCACCAGGGGACGTAAGGCCGGGTATTTCAAAAGACTATCAGGGTGTACCAAGCCGCACGCCATGATAGGTGAGAAATTACCACAGGGGAAGACATGTCCAAATTGGCTTGTGATGCCAACGACCGATGCATGTAGATTAAGTGGGCTTTGCTGGTGGCGATCCACGTGCAAGTCCTTGCATTGAAATCAAAGTAGTCTAAGTTAATCTGAACAAAGCACCTTCTGAAAATGGCTTGAAATGTATCATACCAAATGATAATGAATTAGAGAACACACCGACGACGCGCTAGAACCCGAGGCAGGGACACGCCCTTGATATTGAAAGTTTACAGGAGGAACGTTATGTTATTACATATGAATTGTTGACTAACTTGATTTGCTTTGGACAGGGAAGGCTGGACGGTAAGTATGGGTAAGTCGTGCATGTATTTCCATGCGACACTTGAATTTGGCAACACGGGATAGGTTATGACATATGCCATGAAATTGATCCTAAGGCAAGATTAGAAAGACAATGAATGATAGATGGTGCACGAAAGTAAATGGAACGTGTTTGGTAATGATAGCATTGTGGGCGAGCTAGCCTCCCCACCAGTACATAACAATGTACTGATAACCCCACAGTCTGCTTGCAGGAAGCAGGAGAAGTCGGCGGGTGCAGAGCTTCCATCGAACGTGCTAAGGCGCGGAGCTATCTCTGGAGCCTTGGAGCGTTGCAAGGAGCTGAAGCACCATATACGGGACATAATGTATCGGAACATCGCCATGAATCATTCTATCTTGTAAGCCACTTGGCAGGTCTTTTATGTTTTCAGAGAGAGAGAGCTTGAGCGATTTGTAATATCGGCCTAGTGCCGCTTGTAAACTTCTTGAAAATCAATAAAGAGTTTGAATTCGCTTCAACTTGTGTTCATTGACTTTTCGCTGTAAATGGGGACACTCTGTGCGACTCTGTGGCCTAGCTCAAATCGGTCGTTTCTGGACTTGGCCTTGTACGGACGCAACCTAGGCCCGTGCGGCATCACGCCTTAGCGAGGATGATCGCTCCTACGGGAGCGGGGCGTGACAACTTGGAGGGTACTATTTGGTTGCATGAGCTTTAACTACAAGCCAAAAGGTAGGTAGCCACTGGCTACCTAGGTTTTATGGCATGACGTTCTCATGCTCATAGCTACCTTGGCTAGAAATTTGGCACCAAGTTAGAGGGTTGACGTGAGGTCGACAACCAATCATAGAACTTTGTCTAATCTTGTATGGATCTTTCTAATGCTCCATAGTCGACCCCATTTTGATGAGACAAGGCTTGGATGATGATGATGATGAACTCACGGATTGAAGTATAAAGCGCATTGTGAATCCTTGATTGAGAAGAGAATAATAGATAACAATAATTTATAGCCACCAAGTTGATGAAAATTTAAAGCTCGAGACCACCTCCATATGTTTTGATAACAAATGCAATCTAATGCTTCCAAGTTCCAATTTTCCAAAGATATATTGCAGTATGAACCTCAATGGTGTTTCAATGTAGTAGGAATTAATTATGGTACTTGGGGTTGTATGTTAGTTTGTTGAACTATTACAAACAACCATGATAAAATCAATATTCAAATTAGTTAAACTCCTAAATGACTCTTTGGTGGGACCAAATGCCAAAAGATGGAAATTTATAGGATATATGTTCACAAGTGAAGATGCATAATCACAGACAATGAAGTAGTTGTTTCAGATTTACAGTTGCAGAATAGATGATAAATGATAAAGAAAAAAGTGAAAAATAGTACCCAACTCATAAGAACAGCCCAAAATCTTGGATCCAATGGCTCATTATTGGCCAGTACGCAAGAATAAACTGGTGTCCGGTTTGCCAGAATTTTAACAAATTAACTATAATAAGAGTGGCAAACTTGACCGTGAACAAACCATACAGCAGGGCAGACAAGAGTCACCAAAGCTATATGTATGTATCTCAGTTTACACGTTGGAACTCTACTTGAGTCAGAAATTCATGTAACAAAATTAAATCGTGCCAAACTATTGCCAAGAGAAAATACAGAATATTTGTTGGGACGTAATGACAAAGCAACTAAAGGCCTATGTGTAGAGTACATACCCTTTGGCTTTTTTGTGGGCCATACTCAGCAGGGTTGAATGCGTCATAGTGAGAAGCATACTTCTGCCCAATTTCATACCGTAGGACATTGAATGCCTGCAACATGGTGAACGCCTTGTATGTTATTCAAGACTAATTTAGAACCTACGTCAAATAAAGAACTGAATAATTGAACTAGAAAATGTGTAAATCATGAAATATATTTCCACGGTATATGTATTTGACTGATTATAACACTACAAAAGGTATAACACTTCTGTATATTCTACAGTCAAATTTGATTTTAGTCATGAATTGAAACTGTAATACAGCAGCAATATGACTTATATGAAAAAATAATTATTGTTTGCAAAATGGAAAAGGAAAGAAAGTTCAAACTGGACACCGATACTAAAGCATGACTTATTAATTGCAATAATACCATCATTTACCGCTTCTTTGTGACGAATCTCTTACTCACCATGGCAAGCCCAGCAATTTCTTGAATTATATGACAATTGACAGAATTAGCATAAGAGAATATCCATCATATCCTTCTACTAATGATATACCTCTCCTTGTTCTCTCGGAATCATCGTAGCCCTAGCAATCTTCTGCTCAATAAGACCCAAGGTACCCGTTGAATCTTCAGATGCACTTGTAAATGTCCCTGAACTGCTGACAAAAGCTATCAATAATAATTCAACTGCTTGACAGAGGTAATAGCACACGTCTGATTGTCATTGTTTGACACAAAAAAGATGCAAAATATTAGAAATTTTGAAGTGTTGCAACTGAAAGGATCCTCTGACTCCTGAGTTGGTCATTGATTCCTAATGAATAACAGAAAAGCAAATACTTATTTATGCACTTAATTATCCTTGGTCATGTTTTCTTCGAGGAGATTCCCCCTACATACGCTTCTCTCCAAAAACAACCAGAAATTTTAGATTAAATGAGCTGCACAGGCAGGATTAAATTTAAAAAGTGCAGAACTTTCATAAGCAAAAGAGCAATAACAATATCAATATAGAGCCTTGCATTGCACCCACTACAAAATGTAAATTCAGTTCAGAATGTACAAAACGTTTATAATGATGAAACAAGTCGTTTATATAGTATAAAGTCCCTTTTTCCAACAAAAGCAGTTGTTGGCCAAGGAATCCTGTATTATCAGTATAACTAGAGCAAGCCATCCGATAAATTTCTTTAGTTCACATTATCAGTATAACTATAGCAAGCCATCCGATAAATTTATTTAGTTCAATATAAAATTGCCAGTAAATGATCTCCCTTCAATGTAATATTTTGACTTTCCCTGAACTACTTCTAAGAAAAGTCGTACAATAATCAATGTGTAAGTATAGGAAGTGATACATGTACAAATGAAACAACTTTCGATTGGCTGGTACTATCACCTAGGAGAATACATTTGAGGCCAGGCATGAGCATCGACAGTTTGTGAACTCGAGATAAGTTTTGGGGCTTACAAGTATGTGCATTGGCCTAAGGAAGTGTAATTTGACAGAAGGTTCATCCCTATATCTGTCAGTTGGTCAATTAAGCAAAGGTCAAGAAGAAATTTTGCTAATATAAAGTAGCCACTTTGATACAAAAGGAGAAAAGCTACAGTTACTGTTATATGAATTTTTTTCATAGAGGGCTCATCACTTAAGATGTCAGAAAAGTTTAATACTAATTTTTTTCATTTCTTGACTGGGAGCGTTTTCAGCAATGGAAGAATATCATGGCTATGACACAATGCTCATCGATTATATTAATGTTATAAGTAGATCTGGTAGGAAGATAATGCACCTGGATTTGTAGAGGGCTCATCACTTAAGATGTCAGAGAAGTTCTAACATGCGGGCACATCATGGCACCATCCTCCTCCCTGTATTATAAAACAATAGATTGATCAATCAGATGGCTTGGACTAGTTGACCTAACAAATACAATATAATCATAACATGTTTGTTCCTCGGCTACGAGTAGTGTGGCCAGATTAAACCATCAAAATGAAATGATGTGTCGGGGCTTGGGCTTGGAAGCGTGTATATGTGGCCAAAATTGATGTCTTGGTGATCAACCTGTGTCAAACCAAAATAATATATGTCATATGGCTAATATGTACGAATTTCATCTGATATTTTAACAATTGGTCCACCGACAGCATAAATAGCAGCCCTTATTGAAAATTATGAACATTGATTCAATAGAGGAATGTTTTATCCATGAAATTATTTAGGTCGAAAGAATTCTTTTGAATTTGCTTTAGATCCAGATTCACAGATCAATTTCAACAAAAAATAATCTCTAAATTGAGATAAAACCCTAATTTTGATGGAATTGCAAGATATAACCTGGAGAGATCGGCATATCGGCTTCCGTTTTCTTCTTCAATCTGAGTGATTTTGAGCCCTTTCCTCTTCGATTGTCGTTCTCCTTCACTATCGACATCGATGAGCTCTAGATCGAAGAATGAGAAGTTCGAAACCCTAATTTTTTTGCTCGACATCTGTTTGGAATCCGACGAGATCTGAGATAGTCGAAAGTATTCGTAGAGAAAGGAAGATAGAAGCTCGAGGGAGAGAGGGTAAGCTTTCCCCTCGAGAGAGAGAGAGAGGAGAGAGAGGAGGCTCGAAAGAAGCTCGAGAGCAGGGATATTCGAGAGAAGCAGCTCCAGAGAGGGGAATTCGAGAGAAGCTGGAGAGAGGGAACGATTGAAAACGAGTGCGGGAAGGGGAATTTTGTTTGTAACACTTTGCTCCACCAAAAGATGAAAAAATGAGCACGGGAAGTGGGAGTGAGTTTTTCATTTGTAACGGATTTTAATGTTACATAAATTATTAAATAATAAAAACATAAAGTTAAAAAATTTAGTCACGGTTTTGTAACTATTGTAACGGTTATTATTATTACAATATTGTCACGGTAATAACCGTTACCAATTATAAAAAATATGCGTTACGAATTCCCACTTTTGGTGTAGTGTGGGCCTTCGTCGTCTCCGACAAGTCCTCCATAAATCTGCTCAGGCGGCAGAACTCTCCTGCATACTCCTCTACGGACTGGCTCCCCTGGACTAGGGCCTCGAACTGGGTCTCGAGGGCTCCCAGCGCTTCGTCTGGAAAGAACTTCTCCTTGAACAGCTTCTTGAATGTTGCCCAAGTCTGTCCTGCTGTGCCAACCCTCGGGTCGGTCTGGTACCAGGTACGGGCCAGATCCTGCATCATGCTGGCCGCTGCCTCTATCTGTAGCCTCGTCGGGATCTCAGCCAATCTGAAAATCTCCTCCATATGCTCGATCCACTCATCGGCATACAAGATCCCCTCTGTAGTGTCCCGTTCCTACATCGTGCCCCATTTTCGTCCACTGGGTGCGCGAGAAAGGAACACTGTCGCTATCGATTCGGTCGGGACCGATAGGTCAGAATCGGCCGAGTCGATCGAACGGGAACGGTTGAATTAAGATCCATTCCACGTTATGGAATGGCTTCTTCGGAACCAAGTCCCATATTCAGCAGGTAGCGCCTCAAGGATTGACTCTACGGCTGAGTCGGGAGAGACCTTCCGTTGCTCTGCTTTTCACGCCGCTTGCGTTGGTTTTGGCTTTGGTTTTCTGAATGCGTTTTCGTGAATGTTTTCGATGGTTTTCATGGTATACATTTTGAACTCGCATTTCCTATCGAACTCTTACATAATACAGTGTTCTAATCGGTTGCTCGTGCAGTTTTAGGTGATCGCGTAGGCGACGTCTAGCGCAGCCAACAAGTCCCTCGCCTAAAGCAAAAAAAACTCAAGGTGAGTGGCTGACCTCCTTCGTCTCGACCCTCTATTTCAAAATGAGAACTCGGGTAATGATATCGAAACCGAATGATTCGTTTAAAGAATACAAGTCCTATGTGCAAGAAGAGAGAAGAGATGTGTTGTGTTAAAAAGAGAGAATTATTTTAGGCCAGCAAAACAACCAAGTAAGTGAATCGACTATGTAACAAGCCCCAACGGTACCTAAATTATACCTTGTTAACCTATCACGGTCATGGACAACTTGTCGACAAGGGCGATGGTTTCTTCGAGCGGCAACCCGGGGCCATGGGACTGACTCGGCCTAGGAAGAAACAGGTTATAGCCGAGCTGGGTAATAGGCAATCGGTAAGACGGGGACTTGTATCAGAGCTCGCTACTTGCGTTGCAAGGGTCCCTTATTACCAGGCTATGTCCAAGATGGCTAGTTAATGCCAGTTACCTCCATATCAAATAATTGATATAAATTGTTATCAACTAACAGGGAAAGTGATGGTAAGTTTTATGTCGCACGGCGTGCTCTGCCGGAGGAAATTTTGGTGTAACTTAATGCTTCATATGAAAATATCTAGGATGGCTAGAAAGACCACTAAAAGCAAGTTGTATGATTTTATCTAAATTCTTGAACCAAATGAGAGCCTGGAAATTAATTAGCCACTCGCCAGTACATGTTGATTGTACTGATCCACGCTCTCTCTACAGGTGCGATAGATCGGGAGGAGCGTGCTACGTGAAGGGAGGCAACGCTCGTGTGTTTTGAAGCTTTGTCCGTGCATCGAAGCTTGGATCAAACCTTTAAAGACTCCGCTGTTGAAGATCGAAGACAGATGGAGCGACTTCCCACCATCCCAGGTGGTTTTGTAATTTTGGTTGTATAATCAAGGGATGAATGTATGGAATGGCTATCTCGTCGACGTTCATTTTGTAATGGAGTCAGTTTGTAAAAAGCCCGCACGGCGCCCTTGTATCGAGTCTGTAAAAATGATGTTCATTATCAATAAAGCTTAAATTTCCTTCTCTATAATGTGTGTTCAATTTACTCTGCACATTCTTTTGTTGTGTTTCGGATAACCTTATGACTATGCCTCGTACGAGCACAACTTAGGCTTGCACGACATCACGCCCGGGGGACGACTATCGATTCTACGGAATCGGAGCATGACATAATGGTATCAAGCACGGCTTTACGTCCTTGGCCTCTAGTATCGAGTTTCCAGTCTCAAATCGTTGGTCTCGTGTCGATGAGATATATCATTCCATACGAGGGAGTCCGAAATAAGTTTTGTGACTAATGTATTTTTACCTTCAAAATCCCAGAAGGTACGGCGGTGAATATGGCGGCGAACAAAGAAAGTGCTTCGAGCGGCTCGAGTAGCTCGAGGCCCGGACCCTCTAACGATGCCATGGAATGGATGTTGCGTATGCTGGAAGCGCAACAACAACAAGCTCAGGAGAATCAACGCCTGAATGAGCAACATCGACGGGATATAGAGGCACATCGACGGGAGGTAGAGGCACGCCAGACCCAATTCGAAGCCCGATTCGATACACAATTCAAGTTGCAGCAGAAGCAGCTTGATACTCTTCAACAGATTGTACAGACAGTGGTGGCCAACAACAACAACTCCGCGACAACTCCTGCCGTGACCGAGCCTGCGGCCAGACAAAGTGAAGTCGAACCGGAGGTACCCGAGATTATGTCTGCAGCACCGAGAAGTTCCAACTTCGACGTGTCAAAATTCACAAAGAGCTTCCGTACTTCCTTCTGCAGTACTGAAGACCCTTCGTTGGCGATCGATTGGCTGGAGGAGTTGGAAGACCGGTTCGAGCTTCTGGGTGTCGATGAGTCCAAGAAAGTCACATGCGCTCAACTTCTACTCCGACTGAACGCGCACGACTGGTGGGCCGTACAAAAGCGAGCAATCAGACGTGACAACGAGACAGCGGTAATATCTTGGGCCACCTTCCGAGAGGCGTTCAAGATCGAGTACCTTTCCGAAGCTATTCGACAAGAGAAGGAGAATGAATTTATGCAGCTAAGGCAAGGGAACATGATGGTACGGCAGTATGCAGCAGAGTTCAACAAGTTAGCCAAGTTTGCTGGAGAATTCCTGCCCTCCCTGGCGAGTCATGCACGATGGTTCAAAGTCGGCCTACGACCATCTATCTACGCCCATGTGTCTGTTCCCAAATACGAAACGATGGGAGAGTCCCTCAACCACGCCCTCCACCTTGAAAGCCAATACCCTCTAGGTGCTGCCGGCGCTGTGCATATATACAATCACAAATGCCCTAGCCACGCAGGAGGAAACAACGTGACCAAGCGTCTGAACAATGGGCCCCAAGGCGGATATCAAGGGCGTAATCTACGGCCTTACTGCAACCGATGTCATCATGTCGGTCATACGATCGACGACTGCCAGATACCAGAGGGTGGATGCTGGAACTGTGGCAAGAGGGGCCACATACGTGCTGAGTGTCCAACCAGAAGGCCGAACCCAACGGTGCCCCAACAACACTATCCAATGGCGCCCCAACAGCACCGTCCAATGGCACCCCAACAGCACCGTCCAGGGAATCAAGTCCCAGCGCCTCGAGCCCATCAACCTGCACCGCAAAGTGGCCAAGACCGTCACCCCAATGCCCAGGGCCGCGTCTACGCCATGACTCGAGATGAAGTGCATGCATCAGATACGGTCGTGACAGGTATATTAAATTTCAATAATGTACCTGCTCGTGTACTATTTGATTCAGGCGCTTCGCATAGTTTTATATCGGCAGACTTTGCCGCTGAGCACAAATTTCCTGTAATATCATTAGATCTCGACCTTAGCATAAGCACACCTTCTGGCACACCAATACTCACAAACTTAGCCTGTGCCGACGGGATTATCTGTATCGGCGGTCAAAAGATCGGTCTTGACGTGATAGTTCTAGATATAAAATACTTTGACATCATTCTGGAAATGGATTGGCTCGGGCCGTGCAACGCAACCATAGACTGCATCGGAAAGACGGTCACCTTCCGCATACCAGGAGTGCCTTAATTCTACTTTTCATGTGGTAAGGCGTCGTTGACCTGCATGCTGATCTCGGCAATTTCTGCTCGGAGGATGCTGCATTCTGGGTGTGAAAGCTATTTGGCGTCCGTTCGAGACATGCGACAGGATGGTGCAAACGCGGGTCAGACCGACGTTGTGGCAGAATTTTCCGATGTGTTCCCGGACGAGCTACCCCACATACCCCCCGACCGAAAAATCGAGTTCAGCATCGATACATTCCTCGATACCAGACCGATTTCCAAGGCCCCGTACAGAATGGCCCCCGCCGAGCTGAAGGAACTCAAGGTCCAGTTACAAGAGTTACTCGACAGAGGATTTATTCGGCCTAGTGTTTCACCGTGGGGAGCGCCCGTGTTGTTCGTGAAGAAGAAGAATGGGTCCATACGTCTGTGCGTCGATTACCGAGAGCTGAACAAGGCCACCATCCGGAACAAGTACCTATTGCCCCGCATAGACAACTTATTCGATCAACTGCAAGGCACTTCGGTATTTTCGAAGATTGATCTCCGCTCGGGCTATCATCAACTCAAGATCAAGTCAGACGACGTGCAAAAGTTAGCCTTTCGCACTCGGTACCGCCACTACGAGTTCCTGGGGATGCCATTCGGCCTGACGAACGCCCCTGCCGCCTTCATGGATCTAATGAATCGGGTATTTTGACCCTTTCTTGATAAATTTGTGGTAGTCTTTATTGATGATATTCTCGTCTACTCAAAGGACAGGGCGCAGCATGCAGAACATCTACGGGCCGTGCTCTAGACACTTCGAGAGAATGAGTTATTTGCAAAGCGGAGTAAGTGCAAATTTTGGCTAAGCAGCGTATCCTTTCTCGGTCACATCATTTCGTCCGAAGGTATTGCAGTCGATCCAAAGAAAGTGGAAGCTGTTGCTGATTGGAAGTGGCCTGCGTCTGCTAGTGAGATTCGAAGCTTTCTTGGTTTGGCGGGATACTATCGACGCTTCGTGAAAGACTTCGCGAAGATTGCATCGCCACTGACTCGCCTCACTCAAAAGGGCGTCGTGTATGAGTGGTCAGATGACTGTGAAGCTTCATTCCAGGAGCTAAAACAGCGACTAATATCGGCACCTATACTCGCACTTCCAGATGGGCCAGAGGGTTTTCAGATATTCAGCGATGCTTCAGGCCAGGGCTTGGGATGTGTGCTCATACAGCGAAACAATGTGATATCCTTCGCCTCTAGACAGTTAAAGCCGTACGAGAAGAACTATCATACGCACGACTTGGAGTTAGCGGCGATTGTGTTTACGTTAAAATTGTGGCGTCACTATCTATATGGCATGGAGTGCGCAATCTATATCGACCACAAGAGCCTCAAGTATCTCTTCACCCAGAAGGAATTGAACTTGCGGCAGAGACGCTGGCTCGAACTGATCAAAGACTATGACTTGACGATCGACTACACTCCGGGCAAGGAAAATGTGGTGGCGGACGCTCTGAGTCAAAAATATCTTGCCTTTCTATCCATCAACCGCAGACTACTACAAGATCTAGAAGAAATGGGCATCGATCTCCGGGTTCGATTCAGGGATGTACGGTTGGCGCAGCTGCAGTTAGAGCCGAGTTTGCTGGAAAAGATCATGGCTGCTCAGAAGGATGATCCGTACCTAAAGAAAATACGCGAGCGAATTTCGACAGGTAGTGCAACCGACTTTGCGAAAGATAAGACCGGCGTGCTGAGAATGAATGGCCGACTATGTGTTCTGGATGATTCAGAACTACGAAAGGAGATAATGTCGGTGGCGCATTGTGCGAAGTATACCTTGCATCCAGGCAGTACCAAGATGTATAAGGACCTCCGCACGACCTTCTGGTGGCACGGGATGAGAGATGTGGTGCTCTTCGTGTCATAATGCATGGCCTGTTAGCAGGTGAAAGCTGAGCATCAGCGACCAGGTGAGGAGATGCAGAACCTTGCCATTCCAGAGTGGAAATGGGATCATGTCATGATGGACTTTATTGTTGGCCTGCCGAAGATACCACGGGGGAGCGACGCCATCTGGGTCATCGTCGATCGACTAACCAAGTCAGCGCACTTTATTGCCATCAAAGTTACTTGGAGCGTTGATCGCCTGGCGCAGATTTATCTTGACGAGATAGTACGGTTGCACGGAGTTCCAGTATCCATCGTCTCTGATCGGGATTCACGGTTTATGTCGCGGTTCTGGAGTAGCCTTCAGTCGGCGCTGGGTACCAAGTTGCAGTTCATCTCAGCTTACCATCCTCAGACCGACGGCCAAACGGAGCACGTTAATCAGATTCTCGAAGACATGCTACGGCTCTGCACAATTGACTTCAAATCAAGCTGGGACGTCCATCTACCGCTGGCAGAATTTGTATACAACAATAGCTACCAGTCCAGCATCCAAATGGCGCCGTATGAAGCTGTACGGCCGGAAGTACAGATCGCCCATTTGCTGGGATGAAGTCGGGGAACGGCAGATACTCGGCCCGGAGCTGGTAGAACAGACTGTGGAAAAGGTCAAGCTAATTTGGGAAAGACTGAATGTTGCACAGAGTCGGCAAAAGAGCTACGCCGACACCCATCGAAGACCGCTTGAGTTCCAGGTGGGCGATCATGTGTTCCTGAAGGTGTCGCCCATGCGAGGAGTTACTCGGTTCGACGCGAAGGGAAAGCTGAGTCCGAGATTCGTTGGACCGTTCGAAATACTCGAGCGGGTCGCCCCAGTAGCCTATAAAATTGCCCTACCGCCGGCGCTTGAAGGTGTGTACGATGTCTTCCATGTTTTCCAGCTGCGGAAGTACGTGCACGACCCTACCCACGTGGTAGATTTTGGCCAGCAGGAGCTAAAGTCCGACTTATCCTACATTGAAGAGCCCGTTCAAATCTTAGAACACAAGGATAAGATGCTGTAAAATAGGGTGATCCCTCTTGTTCGCGTACTCTGGAGGAACCATGCGGCGGAAGAGTCGACATGGGAACTCGAGTCAGAGATAAAAGAAAAGTTTCCCTCATTATTTTCATAGAGGTAGGTTCTGTTCTTAAGTTTCGAGGTCAAAACTTATTTTTAGTTGGTTATGGTATAGTGCCCCGTCCCTACATCGTGCCCCGTTTCCGTCCACGGGGTGCGCGAGAAAGGAACACTGTCACTATCGATTCGGTCGGGACTGATAGGTCGGAATCAGCCGAGTCGATCGAACGGGAACGGTTGAATTAAGATCCATTCCACGTTATGGAATGGCTCCTTCGGAACTAAGTCCTATATTCAGCGGGTAGCGCCTCAAGGTTTGACTCTGCGGCTGAGTCGGGAGAGACCTCCCGTTGCTCTGCTTTTTACGCCGCTTGCGTTGGTTTTGGCTTTGGTTTTCTGAATGCGTTTTCGTGAATATTTTCGATGGTTTTCATGGCTTACATTTCGAACTCGCATTTCCTATCGAACTCTTGCATAATACAGTGTTCTAATCGGTTGCTCGTGCGATTTCAGGTGATCACGTAGGCGACGTCTAGCGCAGCCAACAAGTCCCTCGCCTAAAGCAAAAAAAAACTCAAGGTGAGTGGCTGACCTCCTTCGTCTTGACCCTCTATTTCAAAATGAGAACTCGGGTAATGATATCGAAACCGAATGATTCGTTTGAAGAATACAAGTCCTATGTGCAAGAAGAGAAAAGAGATGTGTTGTGTTGAAAAGAGAGAGAATTATTTTAGGCCAGCAAAACAACCAAGTAAGTGAATCGACTATGTAACAAGCTCCAATGGTACCCTAAATTATACCTTGTTAACCTATCACGGTCATGGACAACTTGTCGACAAGGACGATGGTTTCTTCGAGCGGCAACCCGGGGCCACGGGACCGACTCGGCCTAGGAAGAAACAGGTTATAGTCGAGCTGGGTAATATGCAATCGGTAAGACGGGGACTTGCATCGGAGCTCGCTAATTGCGTTGCAAGGGTCCCGTATTACCAGGCTATGTCCAAGATGGCTAGTTAATGCCAGTGACCTCCATATCAAACACTTGATATAAATTGTTATCAACTAACAGGAAAAGTGGTGGTAAGTTTTATATCGCACGGCGCGCTCTACCGGAGGAAATTTTGGTGTAACTTAATGCTTCTTATGAAAATATCTAGGATGGCTAGAAAGACCACTAAAAGCAAGTTGTATGATTTTATCTAAATTCTTGAACCAAATGAGAGCCTGAAAATTAATTAGCCACTCGCCAGTACATGTTGATTGTACCGATCCTTGCTCTCTCTACAGGTGCGATAGATCGGGAGGAGCGTACTACGTGAAGGGAGGCAACGCTCGTGTGTTTTGAAGCTTCGTCCGTGCATCGAAGCTTGGATCAAACCTTTGAAGACTCCGCTGTTGAAGATCGAAGACAGATGGAGCGACTTTCCACAATCCCAGGTGGTTTTTTAATTTTGGTTGTATAATCAAGGGATGAATGTATGGAATGGCTATCTCGTCGACGTTCATTTTATAATGGAGTCAGTTTGTAAAAAGCTCGCACGGCGCCCTTGTATCGAGTCTGTAAAAATGATGTTCATTATCAATAAAGCTTAAATTTCCTTCTCTATAATGTGTGTTCAATTTACTCTGCGCATTCTTTTGTTGTGTTTCGGATAACCTTATGACTATGCCTTGTGCGAGCACAACTTAGGCTTGCACGGCATCACGCCCGGGGACGACTATCGATTCTACGGAATCGGGGCGTGACACCCTCTATCCCCCGGAAGTCTCTAGGGTGCATCTTCTGGAAATCTTGGATGCCCTTCTCCCGTGGCTGGTGCTGCTGCGGGGCTGCCACTGGCTGAGCTACGACTCTCTTCATCGCGGTCACTGCCAGCTCAATGCCTCAAGTGAGCTCTGCCGTGTGCCTCTGCTGCTGGGTCTGCTGACCCTCCATGTACTGCCGGAAGAAGGCCAACAGCTGAACGGCATCAACTGTCCCTGTAGGTGGCTGCTGCTGCTGGAGTACATCCGGAATCACCGGACTCTGCTGATGCCTCACAGGTGGTGGGGCTCCTCCGAAAGCTGCTGAGATGCCTACCCCAGCCGGCATGACTGGGGTTGCGGTACCAGAGGCTGGCTGCTGAGTGTGAGAGGTGGCAGACCTCTCCTCGGCATCCCCCTGGCCCTGGCGATGCGATCGCGCCTCGACCATCCTGGAGACACAGATCAAAAAGAAACAATTGCTGAGAATGAGTCGAAATATCAAAGGAGGACAATTTAAATTCAAAGGAAGACAATAAGCAGCAAAATTTAGATATACGGAATCTGATAAAGAGTTTGTCCTAATGTGATTGAGTACTTTCAATAATTTCCTAATTCTACTGCAGGCTGCAATGATATTCTAGTTCGAATACCACTACACTTCTAATCTAGACCTGTATGGGCCACCACTAAAAACGTGTCACGACCCGCACCCTAAAGTAAGGGCAGGAGAAGTGGGTACGTCCAGCCTACCCTACAGTGTCAGCGGTAGAACGATGTCCTAGGTCACAACATCTAACAATATAAAGCTTAAACAGTTTATACTCCCCGAATGGGGGTGACATAGCAGAAAGTAAACTCAATCACAACTAAGGCAGATGATAAGGTAGCAGATAGATAGATAAATAAACTTCTGAAATGAAAGGGAAATCCCAAGTACAACAGAGAATAAGTGTCTAAGATAAATACATAATCCCAGAATCATATATATACAATCATCCATGACATACTGTAAATGAAAACATCCTAGTCTAAGGGTGTGTCATCCACAGCTAGTGGGGCCTGCTGATGGTCCAGGTCCAACATCTCATCTAAGGTGGCCCCGTAATAGGTATCCACAACAGCCTCCTCCTCGTCTTCTTTAATATTTTCAACAGGTCCAGTCAGGACAGGAGCGAGCACAATATATCTCAACAGTTCATAGCAGGTTAGAAAATATAAACATGCAGTAGAGTAAGATATAGGAAAATGAAAGAAGTATGGAATGTAAACAGAGGAAACTGTAATAGAAATATATATACTGTAAATAGAGAGCTAACTGTGGCTAGTGAGTCAGAGTACAATATAAACATGTGAATGGCATAGGAGATTCTGGGAACTATACTATGGAGTGATTCTGGGAACTACACTACTTGGATATTATTTACATGTTTACTTCGACTCCTCCGTACCCCCAATCAATACACAAGGATCCAGCCAGGTTATGTTATGATTCCATGCAAAGGCCCACAAGGGGTGATACATGGATAGCCCATAAATGGGTGATTCTGGGAATACCCATAAATGGGGTGATTCTGGGAAGACTCTGTGATCATGAGAGTACATGTCACAAGTGATCGAAGAATCGTGAAGCATAGTGATACACCATGTAAGTGAAACGCACAGAACATGTAGTATACGATGCTCCCTGAGGGGATAACATCTCAAGAATGGATCCATATAGTACTAATCCGTGTTACCAACGTGACAGCATCAAGTAAAGTAATCTAAAGCAGGAAGAAAATTCTAACAGAATATGAAATGATCAGAGAATGTACTCGCCTAGTATCTGAGTGTCCAACTGAAAAGTACTGTCTGAGGAGTGGTGTCTGGCTCCTATTCAGAACAGCACAAGTCACGACAAGTCCAGAATGGTAAAATGAAACAATATAATGCATTCTACATGAATCTAGGTCAAACTAGGCCAAAGTCAACTCTTGGTCAACTCTGGTCAACCCTAGAAGTCAAACTAGGTCAACTATGGTCAAACTAGGTCAAACAAGTCTACACTAGTCTAGCAAGTCTATTCTAGGTCTAATAAGGCTATACAAGCCCAATCTAGGCTCATTAGTCAAACAGACACACACAGGCCATAGGCTATTTCATGCCTATAGGGCCAACCCATAACACATACACCATGTCAAATTCTATACCTAAACAATACACTCTTGATATATTTATGTAATCTTAAACATAACACATATATATGTATAATACATACATTTAGTAAACACACATACACATAATATAGGATACTAATATATATATATATACATACCCTATACACCCATTTCAAGTATCTATATTAGATACCTATATATAATACACAAACTTATATTATATATATAGATTCACATATTAATGTATACATTACATTATACATCCAAATCCTTAGACACATACATCTATATATAATAGAGAGGGATAGAAAATAGAGAGTGTGAAGAGTGAGTGAATGAAAGAGTGAACTGTGAGAGGGGGGGCAGTCCCTGTGTGACAGGAACTAGGGTGTGTGTGTGTGTGCATGTGAGAGAATTGAACTGTGTGTGAAGAGCACAGGTGAGTGAACTATGAGGGAAGAGGGAATGTGTGTGAGAGTGTTTGTGTGCAGGAAATTTTAGAACAGTGAAGTGAGAGAGAGAAAAGTGTGTTTGTGTAACCATTTGTGTGTCAAACTTAGGTTTCAGTCCAACCAAGTGACAGTCCATATATAGCATAAATTCAGATTCAGGTTTTGCATCAATTAACTCATCATATGACAACAAAATACACATGTAAATCTGAACCTACAATCTCAGGTTTTTAATGAAAACTGGAAATCAATTCATGAACCCATTTCAGACTTCTTGAATAGTCCTACACCAAATCAAATTTCGAATTCCACATACAATCTCAGATTTTGAATTAAGAACCAACCACATATAATAATTTTTGTTAATTTCAGTTAAAAGGGAAGGAAAACAACTCAGAAATCTCAGGTTTCAGTCATATCAGATTTTGAGAAAACAGCCTAACATTCATTTCCATTTTCGGGTCCAATACACCATAACTAAACCCAAATTTCGACACACCAGTAGATGGCTAATAGGAGAACTATGTCAAGGATTTAAACAGGTAAATAATAGCATTAAAGTAGCTAAAAATGTATGGCAAAATCCATGTTAAAAACTGGGAAAACAGTGAAGAAAATAGGTATCAGAATAATTAGAAAAAAGGAAAATTAATCCACAAATTCAAACTAAAACAAGCTACTAATTGTTGGTAATGTACATACAACATGTACACGTGTCTTACCAAGTGCCTTGTGTCCACCACGACACGTCACGACGTGTCCAATGGTCAAAATGCCCAGTCGAGTAAGTTCAGTGCACACAGACACAGCAGTTAGGCACTGCGTCGTGCATAGGTACACGCGTGTCGTGCACTCGATACGACGCGAACTGGGTCACGTGCTTGTGTCAGTGGGTGCACCTAGGGTAGACCTAGGTGTGTGTCACCCTGAATCGTGTCCTCGTGTCGTCGTGTCCGCTGTGTCGAGCCGTATTAGTGGCTAATTGACACTGTGTACAGATCAGTAAAAAATTAGTGCACGACGAATAACTCCCTAACCAGTACACGAGACTCGATGAAATTTTGGGGGCATGATGTCAGTGCATGCCCCATCGAGTCCATAAAATTTCGTGTCCAACAAAGGCGTGTCGTGTCTTGCAGGAGCCCCGAGTAGCAGGGGATACACCAGGCCGCGCGCTCGTGTCCAAGATCGTATACACGAGTGTCCAAACGACACGACACAAACACGATACAAGTTCAGAGCAATAGAAATGTGTAAGCGACACAAAAATACATTTTTCTATTCATAAAGTTTTACAAAAATAGAACAAAATATCCATTGAGACATTTTGTCAAACACCTATGGCTGTCACTGATATGTGTCCGATACGGACACGTACAGGACACTAATTTCTACAAATCCTATTCCTACAAGGTCAGGATACTTAGGGCTAGGCATCCATGCAATTAAAACTAAATTTTAATAGGTGGATTAGGATTTTACCTATGGTGTTCTCTAACACAAAAACCCTTTGAATGAGGATTCCCAAAAGCCACCAAACTCCTTCAAATTGGTAGAAAAATGAGAACAATAAATTCCAACAGCAAGAAAACATCAATTAGAACCTATTGCAATTTGTTTGGATTAAAAATGAGTTAAAATGGATTTTCTAGGGATTTTTGAAGTTGGGAAAATACCTCTTTCTAAACTTGCTCTTTCCTAATGAGGCTAGCCCTGAATGGAGGAGAATATTTATAGGAGAGGGGGTTTCCAATGGGTGTAGTGGCTGGACAAATAGTGTTAGGGTTAGGGTTAGGCATTAGTTAATGGGCTTTGGGCCTATATGGCTAGTTATTGATTTAATATTTAATCACAAGTCATGGCTTATGACTTAAATGATCTAACTTAAGTCAAATAACCATACCATGGGTCAACTCTAGTCTAACTAGGGTTGCATAACCTAACCAAGTCCAAACTCAACTAGGGTTAGCTCCTAGGTTAGTCTACCATGGTCAATGCTAGTCAAAGTCAACCTAGTCAACCCTCATTCAAACAATTCCAAAATAAATTCTAAAAATTCCCATAAATTCAAATAAATTATAATAAATTTAAATAACCCCAAAAATGACAAAAATACCCTCAAACTAGAAATGTGGTAGTGACAGTCCATATTATTAATGACAGTCCATATTACCTCTGAGTAGACGTCTCTTCCAGGACAATCCACTATAACTGTCATATTCATCTATAGAACCTTTTACGTTCATACTACCTCTGAGTTATTATATACACCCGTAGAGTCTATCACTACTAAAATATGCTATATTAGCGACATTGTTTAGCGACGGAATAAAATATCGTCGCTAAATATGTAATATAGCGACTCCCTTCTATTAACATCGTAAAACGTCGCTGAATAGCGACGTTCAGTGACAGTAGTTAAATTACGTCGCAGAATAGCGACGTTCCGTGACATATTATTAAAATATGTCGCCATATATTAAAATGGTTGCGACGTTTAGCGACGTCGACTATTGACGTCGCTAACATTTTTACTTAGGGCACAGTCCTGTTTCTTTTTCCCCCCTCACTCGAAAACTCAAAAGTTTCATAAATTTCCCTCGACCTCTCGGCGACTCCCTCCCCCCCGGCGACTCCCTCCCCCCTCGGCAACCCCTACCCTCCCCGTCGAGCTCCTCCTCCTCGAGATCCTCCTTCCGCAATCCATTTTCCCTTGAGCTCTCGGCGACTCCCTTCCCCCCGGTGACTCCCTCCCCTCCGGCGACTCCCTCCCCCCCGGTGACCCCTACCCCTCCCTCCGTCGAGCTCCTCCTTCCCGAGCTCCTCCACCTCGAGCTCATCCTCCCCCAATCCGAGCTACTCTTCCTCTCCGGTAAACCCTAACCTAACTCCTCCTCCTCCTTCTCTCTCCTTCCCCTCCACACACACAGAGACACATGCACACACACGGACACACGGACACACACACACACGGACACACACACACACACACGGACACGCACACAACTATTGTGTGTGTTTAAGTAGGGATGGCACTTGATATCATTCAGGTATTAGATTGTCTTGTCTTGCCTTAGGAATAGGTATTAACCTATATATGTAATGGGTTTGTCTATCTTGATTTAGCACTGCCTAGTATCAGTCCTCTTGGGGATTAGGTTTAGTGATGAGATTTGGAGGCTTGAGTTTATTTAAGTGTCTTAACTACCAAGAGCATGTACTGATTACTCCTTACAGTTCAGTATGAGATTTGGATGGTTTTGGTGAGGGATAATATACCTGGGGGCCTGACCTTGTACTATCCAGACTTTGTACAGACCATGGGTACTTGGTATGAAGCCACTTCTTGTATTGATCTCATTCCTGATCTATTTAATAACCATGTACTGTCTCTTTGACAGATCTTTCTCCTTTCATGCGTGTGTGAGTGTTGGAGAGATAAAGAGGAAATTTGGGAATAAGGTTAGAGGAAGTTGGTAATTCTGGGCTTGAGTGATAGAAAGGATGCTTGTGTGAGTGAGTGAACATATGAGAGTATCCGTTAAGAACCTGTAGTGGTAGGAGCAGGGAATTAGTCATAAGGAGAAGGGTTGGCTACGGCCACTTGGCCATTTGGCTTGAGAGTGGATGAGAAAAATTAGAGAGTGTAGTGTTAGTATCGGTTATCTACAGTGATGGTATCAGTAAGGGTGTCATGGTGCAAGATGTGCATGTAAAATTGGATAGATACATAAGTTCTAAGTATATAGGAATGGATGGTTCATGATAGACAATGGATGAAGGGATTTGGTTAGTGCACTCTGTTTAGAATGTGAGAATGGTGCTAGTGTAATAAGAATATAGAAGAGAGCAGCAGTAGTAGGGTATGCCATGCCTTTTATGCAATACAACAGGTTGGGGAATACCAGGGAAGCCCTGCAGGCAAGAGAAGGCCAATGCTCAATGCTCTTAGGCAAGGACTAGTGGTAAGGTTAGGGGGGAGTAAGGTATATGTGTGTGTGTATGTTAATTATCTGTGTGTATGAAGAAAGAGCTTAAATTGGTGTGGATGTATAGTTGTGTACAGGAAATAGTGTCTGTCCCATTTTTCTAAAGGAAGCAGCTATGAAGAGTGAGATGAGTGTGTACAAGAGCCAGTAGGCAGGCAGGGGTCATCCTAAATCAGTGTGTACTAGTAAGATATGTATAAGATTTGTAGTTAATAGGGGATTTTGGATAGTTTTAGCTTGGTTAATGTTCTGGTTGTGAGGTTTGGCATGGTTTAGCTATAGTTGACCTAGATATTGAGTAATAAAATCAAGTTGACTAGTGGACCCATTTGACTAGTTTACCAAGGTTTGACTATCTAGCTAAGCCTCAAGATATTAGCTACACATATCTAGCCAAGTGTAGATAAGGATTGGGTATCTCAAGATACTAAGTTATAAGGTAAATATAGCTACACATATGTGTGTGTGTGTGTGTGTGTGTGTGTGTGTGTAGAGTTGAGAGTAATTGATTAGTGTGTGATACTAAATATATATGGGGACATTATATTCATGGGGTCTTAGATATCGGTTGTAGGTGACATTATATATATATGGTCTGGCGATATCGAAACGAATCTAGTGTGCCTGAATGAGATATCGGTTGTAGGTGACATTATATTCATGGGGTCTACTTGACTTTGTCATGGGGTCTTAAATATCGGTTGTAGGTGATATTATATTCAAGTCTTGAAAATTGATGTTAAGATAATTTTCAACTTGACCCTGGCGATATCGAAATGAATCTAGTGTGTCTGAATGAGATTGGCATCAGTAATAATCGATAGCGTATGTGTACACGTTAGATGCACAAGAACTTATGTACGATATAGCATTGTTATTAGTAACTGTCCGCTACTAATGTGTGTCCCATAATAAGACATAATATACGAATTTGTGCCTATTGGATAATGTGTGTCCATCTTTGCAGAATTATTTCCAAATGGATATGAATTACTACTTGCGGAATCATTCATGGATGTAAAATCGTTGTCCTGATGATATGTGTGGTGTGCGGGATGAATACATAGCGGAAGTAGAACAGTTCCTGCAGTTTGCTAAGGCGTTCCCTCAGTAAATGGACGGCACCAAAATTAAGTGTCCGTGTGTGAAATGTCATAACGTGAAATATTATCCAGAAGTGGAAGTGACATATCATTTGTACTCGAGGGGTTTCATGCCTAATTTCTATCAGTGGACCGCACACAGAGAACTTGTGTCTTTAGCATCAAAGTCGGAGCCTTATGTTGAGCCGTATATGCATGCGAGACCTAATTTTATTTCAGATACTCATGTATACGATGACAGGTGCGTGAACATGGTTTTCGACGCTGCGGGGCCTAGTTTCGTTCATGATGCAGCTGAGGAGGCACCGAATGTCGATGCCGCAAAGTTCATGGAGTTGCTGGAGAATGCAAGGACTCTATTGTATCCTGGTTGTGAGGATCATTCACCGTTGGAGGTGGTTACAAGACTGTTGAGCATTAAGTCAGATTTTAACATGTCGCAAGAATGCTACAACTGAGTGTTGGAGTTGATTATAGAGATCGTTGCCGGCGGGTGCTAAGTTACCTAAAGAGTTCTATCGGTCTAAAAGGATGGTGAGGTCGCTCTGGATGGGATACGAGAAAATTGATTCTTGTTTCAATGGGTGCATGCTGTACTACAAAGACGACAAGGACACAGATGTGTGCAAATTTTGTGGTGCTGATCGCTATAAGACAACTAGTACAGGAAGGTCTACCTGTACAAAAAGACCGACCGATTCAATGTACTACTTTCCTTTAACGCCGCGGTTGCAAAAATTATTTATGGTGAAAGAGACGGCCGAAAATATGAGTTGGCACATGCGAGAACAGATTGAAGGAGTGTTGGATCACCCATCCGATGGAGAAGCATGGAAGCACATTGATCGAGTGTATCCTAATTTTGCTTCAGACCCGCGTAATGTCAGGTTGGGGCTATCTTCTGACGGTTTTTCTCCTTTTGGTCTTTCGGGATCCCAGTATTTGTGCTGGCCTGTGATTATCACTCCGTATAACCTACTGCCTTGGATGTGCATGAAGGCTCAGTACATATTTCTAACCGTTATAATTCCTGGTCCGAACAATCCTAAAAGGAATATTGATGTGTACTTACAGCCTTTGATAGATGAGTTGAATCAGTTATGGGAAGTAGGCGCTAACACGTATGATGTTTCCTGGAAGCAAAATTTTCAGATGAAGGCAACCCTTATGTGGACCATCAATTACTTTCCCGCCTATGGAATGTTATCTGGATGGAGCACTCATGGTCGTCTCTCATGTTCGTATTGCATGGACCGTACTAAGGCTTTTCGCTTGAAACACGGAGGAAAACCGTGCTTTTTTGATTGTCATCGACAATTTCTGCCAAAAGATCATCCGTTCAGAAGGAACATGAATGCATTCCGTGCCGACGTTGTAGAGAAGGGTGATCCACTGCCAAGGTGGTGCGGAGCCACGATATGGGAGGATGTTAAAGATTTTCCAAGTGCTATCGAAGATCCTACAACTGGGTACAAGTGCGATAGATTTGGTAGAGATCATAACTGGACAAAGAGGATCATATTCTGGGATCTGCCATATTGGAGTACCAATCTGATCAGACATAATCTTGATGTCATGCATATTGAGAAGAATGTGTTTGATAACATAATTAATACTGTGATGGATGTAAAGGGAAAAACGAAAGTCAATTCCAAGGCCAGGTTGGACTTAGAAGAAATATGCAAACGCCCTGCATTGCATTTGATAGAGGAGAATGAAAAACAGTTCCTGCCGAAGTCAATTTTATCACTGGACAAGGAGGATAAAGTAAGACTTTCTCGGTGGATCCAGGGCCTAAAATTTCCAGACGGATATGTGTCAAATCTTAGAAGATGTGTCGATCCGAAGGAAACCAATTGACGGGTATGAAGAGCCACGATTGTCACGTATTCATGGAGAGGTTAATTCCGATTACATTTCGGGAATTCTTTTCGCAGGCAGTTTGGGATCCATTGACGGAGCTTAGCATATTCTTCAGGGATCTTTGTTCTAAGAAATTCCTGGTTGATCATCTAGAAAAGCAAGAGAAAGACATTGCGGTAATGTTGTACAAGCTAGAGAGGGTGTTTCCTTCTGGATTCTTTAACTCTATGGAGCATTTGCCGATTCATCTATCCTATGAGGCACGTATTGGTGGACCCGTCGAATATCGATGGATGTACCCATTCGAGCAACATTTGAATCACCTAAAAAGAAAAGTGAAAAATAAGGCACGGGTCGAGGGTTCTATTTCTGAAGCCTATGTTCTCGAGGAGATTACAAACTTTTGTTAGATGTATTTCAAGCCTCATGTTGCAACTAATAGAACGAGAGCTTCCAGAAACGACGACAGAGATCATGAATGTAATGATACAATACTGAAGGTATTCAATGCCCCAGGAAAGCCATCGGGTAAAATAAAGAAGAGATATCTGAACGATGATGAGCTAAGGGCTGCTCAGGTGTATGTATTACTCAACTGCGACGATGATGAAGTAGAGAAGCTGGAGGGGTAAGTAATTAATACATCTACATTATTTTAATAGTGTTGATTATTATACTATTACATTAATTGAACGATATTTTTTCCAGCATATTTAATGACGATATGAGGTCAGGTAGGCCACACATAACAGAAGAAGAACTAGAACAAGAAATGAGGCGTTATTTTTCATCATGGTTGAGTGCATATGTAAGACTTGAGAACTCTGTAATTACGTTTCTGTATATGCACTTGAGAATGAGCTTAATTTATTTTTTTGTGGTATTTAGGCCGATCGTCCATACGCAAGACTTGAGAATGAGTCTATTAGAACGCTAGCCAAGGGACCAATTTATGCTGCAAAAATATGGCCAAGCTACTGTATTAATGGGTTTAGGTTCAAGTTAACAACTTGCCCGATCAGAGACAACTTTGTGGATCTCGATTCCACCAAAAATAGCTGTTTGTGTATCAGATCTTCGAACTACAAAGATGTTGATGCGGGCAACGATTTCTATAACCTCCTACGGAAGATTGTGGAGCTGACATATAGTTATGGAACAGAGCCTGCTAAGATTGTGTTATTCAGGTATGATTGGTTCGATCCGATTGAAGGTGAAGGTTGGAAAGTAGACAAGCACGGTCTTGTGGATATAAACTATCAGCGTCGATATCAAGCATATGAACCATTTGTCCTATCAAGTCAGGCTCAGCTCGTGTACTTCACAAGTTATCCTAAACGGGGAACAACAAGGTCGGACTGGTGGGCAGTATGCAAGACCAAAGCTAGAAATACCTTTGAGGTTGACGATATAGCTTATCAGGAGGATGAACTACCTCTTGTAACAAATATTATAGAAGTGGACACGACGGAAGTTCCTCATTACACATCTAATTGTGTAGAAGAAGTAGAATTATCTGAAGAGGAAGATGCAGATAAAAGTAAAGATATAGAGGAGGAGGAGGAGGAGGAGGAAGAAGAAGAAGAAGAAGAAGAAGAAGAAGAAGAAGAAGAAGAAGAAGAAGATGAGCTAAACGAACTAGATGAATTTTCAGAAGAGGATTAAATCTGTACGTTTGTTTTATCATCATATTTGACACTTTAGTGACACTTTTATCATATAAATCTGTGACACTTTAGTGACACTTTTATCTGTGACTATGAGATTTTTTAAAAATCTGTGATATCTATCATATAAATATGTATATTTATTTTATTGTCATATGTTATTATCAGGTATGACTAGACCAGGAGGAAGAGGACGCAGAGGATATTATATTAGGCAGTCCCGTCTGCCTCGGGCTGGGGATACAGATTCCGTACCCTCATTCTCATCTCCAAGTATGCCAGTATACCGTTCTGTTCCCGGTCCATTACCGGCACAGGGCAGTTCTAGTATGTTGGCGACTCCTCCCTCGTCGTCCAGTATTCCTGATCCCGCATCCAGTATTCCTCTCGCATCCAGCATTCCTCCTATCGACGGATCCATGGGAAGAGCCGACGTCGAGCATATGGAGGATGGTGATCAGACTGATCCTGTCCAGGCAGGAGGTGAGAGCCACCCTCTATGCGCTCCCCCGGACGAGAAGCGTATGGAGATTTGGACGGACGGGCCTACGAAGTAAGTTAGTTAGTTAATATATATTTCTCAAATGATTATATGTACATATATATTCATGAAATTTATTATTGTATAGATATCGTCCTCCTGCAGTACTGAGACAGCTGGGGTTATTTCTAAAGCAGAACTATGGTAGGCCTTGGATTAACTACTCAGACGCTCCCACAGATAGGAAGGCCTTTTGGTTGGCCCAATTCAAGGTAAAAAATTTGTTTATTTTTAAATTTTAATAATCATTTGTATATATTATATAACTTTTCTATTTTACTTCTTGTAGAGGACCTATTTCTATCCACCGTACCGGGCGGCGAAGATCGAGGCCCAATTTTCTGTCGTCGCAGACAAGCTCATCCGTGATGCGATCCACGACCAGAAGTCTCGTGATTGTTGGCCCATTCCATGGTCACACCCGATTTCGATAATCAACATACACTTAAGTCAATACACAAAATATAGAAAATGCTGCTAATCATTTCAGGATACATGAAATCAAATTCAACGAACGATGTACTGCATCAAACAAAGCGTCAACATCATCAAATCTTTAGAAGACTCATTTCTCATTTTATTCTGTATTTAATATTTTATTGAGTCTAGGATTTATGTTGTAAAATCAGTTTTGGTAATACTGGCTTAGGGTTAAAACTGTCCACATTCCAAAAGCCTACCTATTTACCATTCGTATTTCATTTACAAAATATTTCAAAAACATATTTTGAAAATAGCCTTTACAAATGATTTTACAAATAACCAAAAACATAGTTTGAAAACTGTTTTTACAAATGATTTTCAAATATCTCCTGACAGAACTCGTAACCGAGTTCGGCCCGAGTTCGGTCCGAACTCTGATCGAGTTCGGTCAAAAATGATTCAAACTTCTGTTGCCTCCAAATCAGCGAGCAACGTCTCTTTGTGAGATATTTGCATCCGAACTCTGCCCGAGTTCTGCCCGAGTTCGGTTGGAGAAAACACCTATAAATAGAGAAGAACTTTTCATTTCAATTAATTCATTCATTCTTCATTCTCTCTTCTCTACTACTCAAGTGTTTTCAAACGATCTAAGACTTTCAAATCATACCTATACATCTCTTAGCCAAAAGCCAGTACTATCAGAGTTGATTTAGAATCTTTTGGTATTCCAAGAGTTGTAAAGAGGTCGTTCAAGTTCAACAACTTTTCCTGTTGTGGAGCTGGTCGTGCGCTCGTCACCAAGCACGGTGTGTGTTGTGGAGCTGGTCGTGCGCTCGTCACCAAGCACGGTGTTGTAAGAGACTGCAAGCTCTCAGTTAAAGCTTGTGCCATAGTGGATTAACATCGAGCAAGAGTACTCGAGACTGGATTAGTCCTCTCAGAGGGATACCAGTAAATATCGCTGTGTCACTGAGTTTGAATTCTCTATCTTTATTTACTGTCTCTTATATCACTGCCATAGTTTAATTTTAATTGGTGATTATTTTCTGCTGCACACACGCACTCTATTCACCCCCCCTCTAGAGGTGCTCAACGGTCCTACAGTGATCGCTCCGGAAAGTCGATCCATGGTTGGATCACGCCAAAGCAGTGGACTGCGATGAAAGCTAGATTCGACGAGGCCAGGTACCAGGAGCGGTCTGACAAGGCCAAGGTGGCGCAGTCGAGCACCAATAAGTGGTGTGGTGGCTCCATTCCGATGACGGAGTATTTTCGTCGTCTGGTACGTTTCCTATGACGGACATTATTTTATATATAGCTGGATAGAATGTTTAATACTAATAATAGATAATATATTTTAACAGGTAAAAAAGGGTGAGGACCCGAACATGGTGACCATCTTCCTGGTCACCCATCGGAGGGCTGGGGAGTTCATTGACGAGAGGAAGACGCAGGCATATGTACGTTCTATTCTTTATATTAATTTACTATAATTTAGAAAACAGAAAAATAGATATCAATATAGACTTTAGCAAACACTTACACGTTAGCAAATATTGTTCTAGGCCGAGTTTCTTCGGCTACAAGAGGAGGCGGCTGCTGCTGCTAGTATACCAGCAGAGGGAGGGGCTGGTACTTCCTTCCAGCCGCCTACAACTCCATCCCCGGACGACCTCTGGATGACCACCGTTGGCGGTCTTCAGAAGGGTACGTACTACGGTACGGGATCCTACGATGCCTATTTGGCTTCAGAGTCATCCCGGGCCCCCTCTGTCAGTACGCAGTCTCCAGCTTCGCAGGCATCATCATGAGCTCAGGATATTGGTCATCAGCTCCATGAACTGCGTAGCGAGTTACAGCAGCAGATTTCTGAGGCAACTGGGGCAGAGCGACGATTCGACGATCCGATGATCACCGGACGATTTGATACGTTCGAGCGCAGTATATAGGAGCTGATGAGTCTGCAGCAGGCAACAGCTGCCAGCTTGCACACGCTCACCGAGTCTACGCAGCGCACAGAGCGTAGACAGGTCGAGCTGGAGGGATCGCAGAGGACCATGGCTGCCTCACTCACCCAGCTACATACTTCTCTTGAGGAGAGTACTCAGAGTATGGTGAGTACCCTTGCTGCGCATGGTGACCGACTGCGAGAGCTGGAGAAGATACGTCCTCCCGGTACATCGACGGCGCTGACTCCAGACGTTGTACTGCCTCTTACTGCCCCTACGGTGTAGCTCACACAGGAGCAGTATGAGTACATGCTATCCCAGATGCACAACAGGGGTCCTCAGTGATCCAGTAGATATTTTTTATCATCTTTGTATATATTGGCCCTATGGGCCCATTGACCGTTCTGTACACTGATTTTTATTATTATTTGACTCTGTTGGACATGTATGTTTGTTGGACATGTATATTTGTGATATTTAATTTGTTGGTATTTTCATTGAGTACATGTATGATATTTAGTTGTAGACAGTTATGATGGGAGACTGTTATTCATCTATTAGTTGTAGACTGTTATGATGGAAGACTGTTAATTATGATGATATCTGCGACGGAGATGACAAATATACCTACGCTGGGTTATAAGCGATGATCTGATATACAAAGGAGGTGTTGCCCAAATTTTAAAAAAATATAATATGTATTTTTGTGATGATGTGTGTCTGTGTTTACAGTGTATGTGAAATGCAGTGTTCGGAACCATCGATAGTTTCGATTACTGTTGTATGTTTTATCTTGGACAGAAAGAGCAACTGTTCAGGGTGTACTTCTGAGAGCTTCATTTTCATATTCTTCACTCTCTCGGGACGTTGTACAGGATCCCGAGAAGGTGAAGGACGTGAAGAGGAAGCTCTGAGAAGTGCACCCTGAACTGTTTCTCTTTCTATCCAAGATAAAACATAAAACAATAAGCAAAACTGTCGATGGTTCGAACATTGCACTTCACACACTGTAAACACAGATACACAACATAACAAAAATACACATTATATTTTTGTAATTTTTTTCAGTATTCTGCGACGGATAGCGACGGATCTGCGACATCTAGCGACGTATGGAGACGTCGCTAATACGTCACTAATTAGCGGCGTTACATCGCTGTACGTCACTACTTTGCTGACATGGCAGGCATGCCATGTCATCACATAAGTAGTCGCACTACGTCGCTAATTTCGCGACGTACAGTTTTCGTCGCTCTCCGTCGCTAACTTTGCGATGACCTAGCGACACGGCAGTGATGTCGTAAACAGCGACGTAGGGCGACGAATTTGTAATCTACGACTAGCTTTTTTGCGACCTTTATTTTTCATCGCTAAAGTCGTCGCTGATTACCTTTAGCGACGTATTTTTTTTAATTAGCGACGTATCTGGACGTCGCTAATCTGGCTTATTTTAGTAGTGTATCCTTGCCATGTCCATATTAACTCTGAGTAAAGAACAGTATACCACCAAAGAATTTCGTGTTTACCTTGTCCATATAACCTCTGAGTAAACACCCTATGCTCAACGGAGTTATCTCCATCCCCTCACGACATGCTACCTCTGAGGGAATCCTCATTCTTGTGAGAGAAAAAGTACACAAGTAAAAAAGACAAGCAGATAAACAAAGCCAATGTTTTCATTTATAAAGTGAAAAGGTTTTCTTTCTTTTGTTTCAAAAGTTGTCTCTCACAAACCGAAAGACAAGAAGACACAAAGAAGATCAAAACTGAGAAGACATGCGCTAAAATTCTTCCAGCCGACTCTTCAAAAGAGCAACCTGGAGGACAACCAATGCTTGGGCTCGATGCTTGGCCTCCTGACGCCGAGCGGCTTCATCCTCAACAGGAGAGAGGCTTTAACACGCAAGGGCCATCTCGGCCTGAGCCAATGCTTTCCTTCTTCCGAGCCAGAGTCTCAGAACGTTGTCGAAGGATCTTCTTCTGGTCCTCAGACTTGACCAGGTCACTCTCAACAAGGGCCAGGGTCTCTTCTAATTTCTGGAACTGCTCCCGGAGGGCCTTGCACTGATCCTCCACAGGTACACGGTGACAAACCCGTGCCTCTTTGGCATCAGTCACTACTTCAATCTCGGACTCAACCTCGGTAAGCCGATCAGTTAGTGCCCGGTGTTTCTTCTTGTACTGAGATGCCTCAGAGACCATCTTCTTTAACTTTGCAACGGCTAGAGTCAGAAGACTACGCTCCAGATTCTGGAGCTCTAAGGCAGCCGCTTCCAATTCAACCAACAGATCTTCTATAGCATCGGCCTTAGCCTCACACTTCGGATAGTCGCGTAAGGCCAGCAACTAGGTCTGTACTATATTCCAGACCCGTTTGAGAGATTGGTTGCTTCGTAAAACTCCCTCTATGCCACGCGTCAATGGATGACAAATTATGCTCAGAATGAGGTTGGTATAATATGCATTATCAGCCAAGCTCATTGGGGTTACCAGAGATGCCGCAATAGAAGGCCCCTGGATGGCAGCAACAACCAACATATGCCTAGGGATCGCAACTGAAGTAGGGGTGCCATCACCATAACAGAGGTCGTTCGCGGTACAGAAACAGTAGGAGCCAATACTGTCCGACACGCAACTGACTCCTCAGCAAGCTCCCTTGTCGGTTCTTCAGTCGAAGATACGCTAATTGGAGACTGAGCAATCACAGCAGTCGACATCTCAATGGTCACTGTAACCGACTCCTCAATAGCCTTCTCAAACGATGTATCAGCAACCGGTTCGTCCATAGTCTCCTCGACCTAACCCAGAACATGTGGCTCGAGCATAATCTCTACAGACGGTCCTGGAGAGACTACATTGGAGGGTTCTTGAACTGATTCGTCAGCAGCCTCCTCGACCAGTTCCTCCTCCTCAGTCAGACCCTTAGGGGTTTATTCGACAGGCTCATCAATAGCACCGTCGATAGTGACCGCCTTGGCTGGATCCTTAGCGGGCAGCGCATCAGTAACCGTATCGCCTCGACTAGCTCGCTCGTCGGCAATGCCCACCAATGGATGTCTGACATTCTCTTCAACTAGCACTCGGGGTTTAGCTGCAATATACGCTAGGGCTAAATATTGTAACACTGGTCCCTCGATGCTCCCGGAAGGAACCAATAAAAGCGCCTTCAGCATCCTCAGCTGATCGACCCGTCTCAAGCCCGAGTCCCGAACGGTACTTTCGCAAAATGTGAGGCCAACCCCGGGTATTACCACGGAGACCCCCGGAATCCATTACCTCATAGTAAAAAGAGGCAGGAGGAGGAGAAACCCCCTCTTCCGCAGTGGTTGGGCCCTCCTCAGGGACATGGTACTCCTCTGATCGCTCCGGCGTCTCCCTCGCCTGCACCAGCAAAACAAGGTTAAGTAAAAAGTTGCAAGTGAAAATTCGAACAAAAAGGGAAATAAAATATACCCTTGAGGTCGACGCGATTGGTGGCGGCTAGGCCGCAAGGGAGCACGACCCTTGGATGCCACTCTTTTAACCTTCTTGCCATAAGAAGGGTTTGCCGCCGGACGAGTTCGACGTTTGATTAAGGAACTCAGGGGCGCCACATCTTCTCTTCGCTCCTGAGAGGCACTAGAGTCATCTGAAGACCCATATCCTGTAGCTTCAGACTCCTTAGCCTACCGCTGGGGCCTCCCAAACTTCGTACCCACAATAAAGCTCCATTCTCGGTCATAACCCGAAGAGAAGTTATTCACCAAACAGTAGAACTTTACAACGAAATACAAGACACGAGGCTCCCCATGCACGTCAGGGAATATAAATGCTGCCCTAGTAGATTTGGTATTGTAATAACTCCAAGCGCGGGCACCGTCCAGCAAACTTCCCTTATAGCTAAGTCACGGACTGGGATTTCTCATCATAGTTTGGCTATAACCAAACTGTCACATGAAGCGACTCGGCAGATAGGGCTCCAGATATGCCTTATTCTGGCTACGGTACACCAGGTACGAAGGAAGAATGGATAACAATCAGCGAAAAGCACCAACGGTTAACTCGTCACAAGCTATGCCACCGTAGAAAGGCGAAACACTGCCAAAACTACAACTGTCCAAGCGGTTCAACGCCCGCATACGGGCAGGAACACCGTCATAAGACCACTTCGCCTTGTGGTAGTTGCACAAAAGTGCGTCCCCCTCCTCGTGACCGTCTATAGTGGCGGAGACAATCAAACCAGTATGATGCAATGCCATCCAGGCCATAAATAATTATAGGACAGCTCCGCTCGAAAAAACTCGCTGGCACACCTACGATACTCTATGATCTTTCCTGAGAGGTCCTGTTGGCCTCGAAGAATGTTGCAAACCATGGCCAGGAGCAGCGCAAGAGAATGACCAAAAGCCAACCTCACGCCCGGTAAAATAAGTTCCTTTCCTAGTCATCCCACAAAGCCTGAGCCTCCAGGCACTATAGCCTTCCTCAGCCACATCATCAGGAAGGCAGCTAGCTTCGCTTTCGGACTTAAGGGAGTTAAATTTTGGTAAAAACAACTACAGAACGTGGAGTTGGGTCTTTCCTCAGCATCCAACGAGGGAGCTCGCGTCTTAGCCTCTGCCTCCATCTCCTCCACCACAGCGGTTGTATACGCCCTTCGAGAGGAAAGGCAAACCGATCTGCATTCCAACGGATCGTCGTCAAAGAAATACCTCCTCCATGCATTGAAGTGAGGCTGACACTTTGCAGAGGCTTGGCGTACACAAACTTGATGGTGGCAAAGCAGTTCCTTGTACACTGCCATCATCTCCGGATACTTGTTTTCCAACCCCACGAGCTCATCGGAAGTAGGGCAATACTCCTCGTATGGGTGCTCACCCCAAGGCAGCTTCAAGATGGCAAACATCTCATGGTGAGCGAATCCTATCTTCCTACACGACAGAAAGAAAGTCCCGGTGTGGTGATTGAACAACTCCAACAAAGCCAGTAACAAGGACTGGTCGATAGGGATTTCATACTCAGTACCCTTTATGGCACGGCGAAGGCCAGTGCCGCTCAGATCCTCCTTAAAAGTGCTCAATGCCCACCGAATCAAGTCACCCCACTTTTTATCATAGTGAACCCAGCCTTCGACCCGGTAGGCGCCCGTCGGATATGTCAAACGGGCCGCCAAAAGTCTATTTGCAAAAATTGAAACACCAAATGGATGCACATCCGCAGAAATATCACTGAACCTACGATCGGGGAGTAGCAACCTTAAGGAGAACGGTGAATCACCCCGAACGGCCATAAAAGTATCTCTCCCCTTGGAGCCCTTATTTACTTTAATATGGCCTGTGATTAGACCCCCTGCCTAGGGGTCAGATCCTGTTCCAGACGCCATCTTTCGATGAAACATGAGAAGACGGACAGCGAGAGATGACGGTCACTCGCCGAAACATACAAGGGGAGGCCATTCCTCTCAAAATACCAGGCCAACTTAAGTGTAAAGTGGTCCGCTTCCTTCAGAGCCAACTAATCACCAAAGAGAAACTGGGGCTTTAACATCCCCACGTCGGCATCAAAAGAAGGAGTCGGCCTTGTTGGCCCATTGGTCATGGCTGAACCAGATTTTAATAATTAATCAAACTCTGTCTCGATATAAGTGCTACTTGGACTATTTTGACAACTACTAAAGAAGTACTACCTATCTGTTCAAGACCGAAATTGATTTTGTCGTATGAATCTGTATGCAATGTAATTTTCATATTTATTGAGTCTAGGAGTACTTTGTACACCGAGACGTACTGGGAAATAGCTACCCAAAAAAAGTTTTCAAAAATATCCTATGTTTTGAAAAATAGCCTATTTTACAGAAGCTCATATCTGCTTAAACTTTTCAAAAAGCCAAAACTAAAATCTGCTTTTGAAAATGACCGAAAATTCAAAATAACCCTAGAAGAATTCAGCCAGAATTCGGCCAGTGTACGTTGGATTTTGAACTTGGTCTTTCCGCAGCTACGGATGCAATGGCTATTTGTCGAGATTCTCTCATAGAGTTTTGCCTGAATTCTGCCAGAGTTCTGACTTTGGAAAACCTATAAATAGAGAAGGATTTAATCATTTTAACTCACTCATTCACTTTCTCATCTCTTCTCTCTAAGCTTAAATGTCTTCCAAAGTGCTCTAAAGCTCTCATTTTTAAATCCCAAACCAGTTACAATCCTCTAGTCGATTTGCCAGTACGGTACGGACTAGAAGCTTCAGAGTGATTGTAATCAGAGGCTTGATTAAAGAAAAACATTTCATAATTGAAGTTGGTCGAGTACTTCGTATCAGAGCTCGCGTTGTATAAGTTGCAAGGACTTCGTATGAAAACTTGCGATATTTTCCAATAGTAGATTCAACTGGAAGTTAGAGTTCTTCCGACTGGAATAGTCCTCACAAGAGAAAAATCAGTATACATCGCTATTTTTGTGTTTGCTTTATGATCTCTACCTTTACATTTATTTACTTATGATATATAATTCTCTGTGATCTTGTTGCTAACTTTTTAATTAGCTAAATTCCGTTGTCTACTTTATTTATCCCCTTCTAGAGTATTGCATTTTACGATTCATTCCTACAATTGGTATCAGAGCAGATTGTACATGTAAAGCAAGGTAACACTATAATTATATTTCTTATTATTTTAGCTGTTACATAGATCACAGTATTACATATGGCAACAGTGAAATTCACAAGTGAAGGCTAAGCCACAAACAGACCTCCACTACTTGACGGTACAAATTACACATATTGGAAAACATGGATGAGTTATTTCTTAAAATTTCTAGATTTTGACATATGGTCTATTGTTATTGACATCTATAAAAAGCCTGTTCATATTCTTGTTGAAGGGAAATTGGTTGAGAAACCCCATGATAAGTATACTGAAGCTGAAAAGAAATATGTTAATCTTGACGCTCGTGCTGTTAATGCTTTGTTTTATGCTTTAGACAGGATAGAACTTAACAGGGTGTCGACTTGCACAACATCAAGTGAAGTGTGGAAACTTCTTGAAGTAACCCATGAAGGCACGAGAAAAGTCAAGGAGTCAAAAGTTGGAAATTAGGTTAGAAAAACAACCTGAAGTTGTTACTTCCTTCCTAACACGTGTCACTTATCGAAACATCAAAACACTGTCAAACCCAACACTGTCAGACCAAACCAAGCCAAACTATTGCCCAAGAAGACCAACATGCATGCATTCTTTTATACTAAAAAACCAAGACCTACCAATCATGCATATCACACTGCTTCTAACACTCAACATGTTAAATATTATTGTTATGGCCTCATTGGTCATTTCTCTCCTGTATGTAGTGTAAAAAAGCTTGTTGATTTAAAGATATATGCATGGATATCGAAAACTAACATTCCAGGACCCTACAAGAAATGGGTACCAAAGTTTTCATCTGCAAATTATTTTATAGGTGGAACACCCTTCACATGCTAGAAGCAAATGGATCATCGACAACGGTTGCTCACGGCACATGACCGGTGATGCTTCATTATTCACAACATTGTCGATGAAGAAAGAAGAATACATCTCATTCGTTAATAATCTTAAAGGGTACATAATTGGTATCGACAATATTGGTAAGGCCCTCTACCCAGTGATTAAAGATGTCTATCTAGTTACCGAACTAAAACACAACCTACTGAGCATAAGCCATTTAGCTAACCATGGTTATGGTACTAACTTCGTCACAGACAAATGTACTATAGTTGATAGTTCAACTGGTAGTACTATCTTTGAAGGTATCAGAGAAGACAATATATATGATTTCTATTTGTTAGAAGATGCTAACAAAGTAGGTAGATGCTTAGTGGCCAAAAGTAATGAGACTCAACTATGGCATATGAGACTCGATCATGCAAATATGGACACAAACTCAAGATTATCCACAAAGAAGATGGTACGAGGCTTACCGAGCATTTCAATAAGGATACGGTGTGTAGTAAATATGAAAAGAACAAAGCTACCTGATCTGCATTTTAGTCCAAGAACGTTGTAAGTACCACTAGACCTCTATAATTACTCATATAGATTTATTTGGACCTAGTAGAATTGCTAGCCAAGGTGGTAAGTTATATGCTTTTGTAATAGTAGATGATATCTCTAGATACACGTGGATATATTTTCTTGCACGCAAGAACGGTGTATTGTTAGAATTCGTCACCTTTTGTAAGAAAGTTCAAAATAAGAAAGGTTTCATGGTCACTCGTATTCGAAGTGATCAAGGCGACGAATTTGAGAATGCAGGGTTCAAGCAATTTTGTGACACACGGTTATCTGTATGAGTTCTCTTTCCCTAGGACTCCATAATAAAATAGAGTTGTGGAACGTAAGAACAGGACTCTATCCGAAATGGTTAGAGTAATGTTAAACCAGTTTAGTCTACCAAAATACTTTTGGGCTGAAGTAGTCAATACAGCTTGCTATATCCTTAATAGGGTTCTAATTCGACCTATATCGAAGAAGACTCCCTATGAGCTATAGTTTGATAGAACACCTACTATTTCTTATTTCAAAATATTTGGTTGTAAATGCTTTATTCTTAATACTAAAGACAATCTGGAAAAGTTTGATAAAAAGGCTGATGATGGTATCTTTTTAGGTTATGTGGCGAAGAGCAAAGGGTACCGAGTCTTCAACAAGAGAACCATGATCATCGAAGAATCGATAAATGTTACATTTGACGAACTAAATCAACATTCAATCGATGATGCTGAAGACATCGTCATCCGGTCATTGGCACCTGGTAGGTATTTCAAAATAAATTGAATGAGAATAGTCTAGTGACTCGTAAGAAGGCTCGGCTCGTAGCTCAAGGATACAATCAAGAGGAAGGTATCGATTACGATGAAACCTATACCCAGTTGCGAGATTAGAATCCATTCGCATGTTATGTACATTTATATGTTTTAATAACTTTAAATTGTTTCAAGTAGATGTCAAGAGTGCATTTTTGAGTGGTTTTATAAAAAAAGAAGTTTATGTAGCTCAACCTCCAGGTTTTACTAATTTTAAAAACCTTGATTATGTTTTCAAGTTGAAGAAAGCCTTATACGGTTTGAAAAAAGCCCCTCGTACTTGGTATGATCATCTAATCTCTTTTCTACTTGACAACGGTTTTACAAAAGGCAAGGTTGATACTACACTTTTTATAAAGTCTTTCAATGGAAATCTTTTTTTCGTTCAAATTTATGTAGTTGATATTATCTTTGGATCTACTGATGAATCTCTTTGTCAAAAATGTTCAAAGTGTATGCAAAATAAGTTTGAGATAAACATGATAGGAGAACTAAAATTCTTCCTCGGACTGCAAATCAAACAAACCAACAATGGGACGTTCATTAATCAAGCCAAGTACATAAAAGATTTATGGAAGAAGTTCGATCTGGAAACAGTCAAACCACTTGGCACTCCGATGGCAACTTTAACCATGCTTGATATTGATGAACAAGGCAAACCGGTCGACATACGTAAGTATCGAGGTTTGATTGGTAGTTTACTTTATTTAACTGCTAGTCATCCAGATATAATGTTTAGCATATACTTGTGTACACATATTCAAGCTAACCCAAAGGAATCACATTTGTGTGCGGTTAAGTATATCTTTCGATACCTTAAAGGCACTTCTTCTGTCGGCTTAAGGTATCCCAAAAACCACCTTTTGACCTAACCGGTTACTTGGATGCTAATTTTGCTGGATGCAAAGTGGATAGAAAAAGTACCAGCGGCACGTGTCCCTAGGCAAGGCTCTAGTCTTTTGGTTTAGCAAGAAATAAAATTCTGTCGTACTATGAACAACTGAGGCTGAGTATATCGCCGTAGGACGTTGTTGTGCAAAACTTTTATGGATAAAGCAAACCTAGAAGACTTTGGTTTACTTTACACACACACCCATTTTTTGTGACAATACTTCTACTAATTTGACTAAGAATCCTGTATGTCACTCTCGCACTAAGCATATTGAGATTTGACATCATTTTCTTAGAGATCATCAACAAAATGAAGATATAAACCTTGTACATGTAGACACTGAGAATCAACTAGCTGATATCTTCACAAAACCATTAGCAGAAGATCGTTTCAATTATTTACGTCGAGAATTAGGACTTTTAGATATCAATAATATTAATTAATTTTGTTTTATCAATTATTTTTTACTACTCAAAAACTGTTTTTGAGACAAGCCTACAAAGGCTCTATCTGTCACCACGACTACGGTCGAAGCGAAGTGGTATTTAATTATTCCCCGGTGAACTCCCATTAGCTGGGACAGTACCCCTACAGCTAATCTGAAATAGTCTGTGTTACAAAATTTAATCTGTAAAATAATATTAATTATATTAATTAAAATTCAAAATAACTAAACTTAGAATTAAATAATTGAAAAGAGTTGATGAACAGAAAGTGGCCTATAAATGTCTATTTGAAAAATTACCTCACTAGAACCCCTGGCAAACTCGGCCAGTGTTCAGCCAGAGTTCGGTTAGTAGTATATGTTTTAAGTCAGAACCGAGGGCCCCCTTCTTCTCATCTTGTCCAAAACTCCCCATATTCATAGCAGCAGCCGCCCGAGCTCCCCAAACCCTAGCTATTCTCTAAGCCCTTTCTTCCAATCCCCTAGGAGAAATCAAACCAAACTTTGGATTCATGCGGAGATTCTCATCCTCTACCACATACTCCAATCTTGGAAGGTATAACCATCTCCTTTCCTCTCTTTCAAGTTCTTAGTATTTCATCTTTTTGGACACAATGCCTTTGCGTTTTAATCCATCCAAGAGAAGACGACTATGGGTAGTGAAGAAGCTTCATCTTTAAATCCACAAGTGGATTCACTCTTTTTCCTGGTCCAATCGGCCGACGGCGCATATAATGAGTTTACATTGAAACTCATGATCAATCCTTACTATTGTACACAGATTTATCGATGCGTAACATATGCACCGGAGCCCCTATTAAATGGACTATATTTCCTGACCACCGTCCATTCTTTGAAGCATTAGGGTTACATCATTTTGTCACCAAACAATTCTCTATCGCCACTAATGCTATTAGACTTTTTTATTGCAACTTTATATTAGACAATTTTGCTGTTAGAACTCATGTCGGTAGAATTAGTATCGAGTTCAATTATGTCCTTTTAGCGAAAATCCTTGGTATTTCGAACGAAGGCACCCCGCTTGATGATATCACTGAATTTGATTTTCCCGCAGGCACGACTCTAAGTAGTTTCAATAACGAACTCTGTTCTCCTTCCCGCGTTTGTTCTGCTAAGTTCAAGGCTGCTAACTTGAACTTATTCAACTATTAGTTGCACCGCATCATCTACTCCACCATCTTACCTAAATCCACATGAAAAGATGACATTACTACCCCTGAACTATATGCCCTTTATCATATTCTTAAGGGTATTCAATTTTTTGTCCCCAAGACTTTCAGATGATGGGTTAATGTCGCGGAAGGGATCGCAACCTTGCTTATGCGATGATTATCGCCCTCATTTTCAAGCATTTCGATATTGACTTATCCACTTGTGCTCTTGAGTTTGAGCCCAAGTATCTTCAGCTGTCAGGTCGCAGTGCAGCCGTCCTTTCTGCTCCTCCTACTGTGCCTGCTCTACCTTCTCAGGATTACCCTATGTCATTTGAGGGTGTCCATTAGAATCTCTCAGTTTTGCGAGCATTTATCACTGACACATCTAGGGAACGCGAGTTCCGTGATGCCAGTCGGTTTCAGGCTCTCACCAATTCTTTTGCCGACCTCCGATTCACTCAGACTGGACATTCTGCCAGTTCTCTTCCCAGAGATCCAGCTATTTCAACATACCGCTATGCGGATGAGGCGGTACGTTCTTTCTTTTAGCCCGATAAGGCATATGATTGGTACTGTGGTTCTGGTGCTACTTCTACAACCTTCTGGAGCTGGCACTTCTGGAGCTGATCTATCCGGACATGATGGAACTATCGGCGCTGCTGCTGATGATGACTTTGAGGATATGTGATCTAGACGTGATGTGTTTCGTCTATATGTCATTTAGTGAAACTTTTATTTTTGTCTATGTTTACTTGGAAATGCTCCGACATTCCAAGTTATCATTTAGTACTTTATTTTTTTATTTGCACTGAGACTGTATTTGCTGAGTTGATGTACTGAACAACTTTATGCTTTTCTTAGCATGTTTCTATTTTCAGCTTAGCATTATTCCTCATTTCATGTTATAGCACTATATTCTTTTTATGCTTCAAAATATAAACTGCCTATGAAATATATTTTTATCCCTATATTTTTTTTGTATTTTTTCAACGTTTGTGCTCATGGATGAATTGCGGGGGAGCTTCTCTACTTGCAATTATTTTGCTAAGCGACAACGGGGGAGAATTAGGATCTAACATCTTTTACGGGATACAGGAATTCTTTTCCAAAACACAGTACAATATTTTGATTCTTTTCAAATCTCAAACGATCGAGTTGTTATATCGATCAAGGCTGGTCAATTATCAAAATAGAAGATATTGTTGGCCCATTGGTCATGGTCGAACCTAATTTTAATAATTGATCAAACTCTGTCTCGATATAAGGGCTACTTGGACTATTTGGACAACTACTAAAGAACTACTACATATTTGTTCAAGACCGCAGCCGATTTTGTCGTATGAGCCTGTATGCAATGTAATTTTCATATTTATTGAGTCTAGGAATACTTTTTACACCGAGTCATACTGGCAAATAGGCTACCCCAAGAACATTTTCAAAAATATCCTACGTTTTGAAAAATAGCCCATTTTAATCTCCGAACTGCTTAAACTTTTCAAAAAGTCAAAACCAAAAATCTGCTTTTTAAAATGACCAAAAATTCAAAATAACCCTAGAAGAATTCGGCCAAAATTCGCCTAGTGTACGTTGGATTTTGAACTTGGACTTCCTGCAGTTACGGATGCAACAGCTATTTGCCGAGATTCTCTCATATAGTTCTGCCTGAATTTTGTCAGATTTCTGACTTTGGAAAACCTATAAATAGAGAAGGATTTCAATCATTTCAACTCACTCATTCACTTTCTCATCTCCTCTCTCTAAGCTTAAATGTCTTCCAAAGTGCTCTAAATCTTTCATTCTCAAATCCCAAGCCAGTTTCAATCCTCTAGTCGATTTTTCAGTGCGGTACGGTCTAGAAGATTCAGAGTGATTGTAATCAGAGGCTTGATTGAAGAAAGACACTTCATAATTGAAGTTGGTCGAGTACTTCGTATCAAAGCTGTGTTGTAGAAGTTGAAAGGACTTCGTATGAAAACTTGCAATATTTTATAATAGTGGATTCAACTGGAAGTTAGAGTTATTCCGACTGAAATAGTCCTCACAAGAGGAAAACAATTATACATCGTTGTCTTTGCATTTGCTTTCTGATCTCTGCCTTTACATTTATTTACTTGTGATATATACATTCTCTGTGATCTTTTTTCTAACTTTTTAATTAGCTAAATTCTGCTGCCTACTCTATTCACCCCCCTCTAGAGTATTGTTCTTTACAATTTGTTTCTACATGCCTATCATGATCTAGCATGCGGCAAAGATACCCCAAATGCTGCTCCTGCATTTCATCCAGTTGCCCCGTCGGTTGATCTTCCGCAATCAACCTTCTGGCTGGCTCGACGATTATCCCCAGCGCGCAGACAGAGAAGTTATAAATAATCTCATTCAGGGAGGTGGTCAGGGAAACTGCACAAAAGTAAAAAACTGTGCTTCAACAAGTTATCTTCCGCATAGGTATCACCAAGTAGCACTGCGCTTCTGCAAGTTAGCTTTCGAATAGATACTATCCAGTAAAGCCGTATTTCAACGGTAGCGCATCCGCGTAGGTACTGCATCCTATGCGTCAGTAATAACCTCAGCTCATGTTACAGTTGTTACTTTGTTAAAAGCAACAACCATGTACATCGGTTGAGCGAAGCTTCAGCGCATCTATAGACCCCCATTCAAAGAACGAGTGTCCAAGCGCATTTGCAAGAAAGCTTTAGCACATCTCTGAGACGATACTCTGAGGAGTGACTGCTTATGTGCATCAGCAGAGTGGGGGATCAAAGTTTATTACCTGCGACAGGTGGCCGCACGTCGCTATGAACTACCACACTAATGTTCGATAAGTCATCAAGATCACCGGCCTCGGAAGTATGCCGCTTTCCTTTAGCCTTCTTGGAGCTCGCCGCAGGTGCTTTTGGGATCCTTGGTTTCTTGGAATCCATGGCGCAAAAAGTTAGGGTTTGAAAAAAGGAAGAATACTCTGACGAAAAGCTTCTGTGGAAAGGTAGGTGAAAGAAAAAAAGTTTTCCTCTCTCCCCAACGACTCCTACTTATAGGGTGCAACCACGTCAGCAAAAGAAGACGAAATGCTTCATGATCGAGGGAACTCTTCAAAAACATGGGAAGGAAAAGTTGGGATAATGATGACCGTTCCCTAGAAACCAGAAACTAAGATCAATTTAATAAAGGGACGACAGCCTGTCAGTAGACACGCCGAGCATTCGCTCGAAAGGACATGTGTCATGCTTCTGTTCAAAGTATTTCGAGTTGATTCAAGTTCGAAACACTTTGAAGGGGGTCTTGTAGATTCATGAAAATGTGCAGATATATCAAAAGCGCAGTTAGTTCTCGCTACACGAAGCTTCATAAAAGCGCAAATACCCGATAGCACAGACAGAAGATCAGAAACCACAGTTCATAAAAAGCTCTTTATTAAGTCATGCCCACAAAGATCTATTACAAGTTCAATATGATTATAAGAAAAGAGCTTTGCCTAGAAGGATCTATTACAGATTCATCATGAAAAGAACAAAGGCAACTAAAGATCTACAAGAGGGTTAATCTTCACAGGCGCCATACAAGGGGATTAATCTTCACAGACGCGCAGCCCCCCAGAAGCACAGTGTTGTAAGAGCGGGCCACTTCCTGAAGCAGCTATTGGCCCGAGCGAGAACTCAGTCCACAGCATAGGTCGTGCCACCGCCATTGAGCATGACAGAGCACAACCTGTGGCTGTTCGGATTGGCAACCAATCCAAATCCGAAAGCTTGGATCTCGAAGGCCTCCAAGATATTATTCAGGTTCGAACTCCTTATGCCAAATGCTCAAGTGCATCTTAAACCTCAATAGCAGTTCTTCTACAAAGGCACAACTTTTTTGAACAAGGGGATCCACAACCATCAGTCGACTTGTGCAAGGCTAATGGCCACTCGAAGCTAAGTCAGGATCGAGCATAGCGTTTGGAATGCTAAGAGAGGAAGACGACTCTTCAAAAAAATACTCCCATTTATATAGGGTGAGTGTGGTCCAACCAACATGCCACGTGACTGTCGGTCAAAGCGTCCAAATTAATGGGATAAACCTAGAACTCAATACAACGAACCTCATTTAATAGGTTCATTTTACTGAGTCCTAGGCCACAGACTTCTTGTATTTCCTAAAAGACGACAACAATTAAAAAAGAGGACGACCGACTTGTCCATTAAGAAGAGCAGTCATTAATCGCTCTTAAAAAAACTTTGGCAGAAACCAGCTCCTTTGATTCAGAAGCGCAGCTTCCCCACCGTGCTCTCGCTTCGATTCAGAAGCGCAGCCTCCCCACTATGCTCTCGATTCGACTCAGAAGCGCAGCCTCTTCACGGCGCCCTCACTTTGACTCAGAAGCATAATTAGCTCACTTCCTCATGCTGCACCCTCGTTTCGACTCAGAAGCACAGCTAGCTCACTTCCTCACACAGTGCCTTAGACGTGCAGTATCTCTTTCGTCTTTAAGACCTACTCTGCTCGTCGCTCAAAAGCATAATGACTCCATCGCCTGAAGCACAGTCTACTCATCACCCTAAAGCAAAGTCTACTCGTCGCCCTAAAGCACACAGACTCCGTCGCCCGAAAGCACAGTGACTTATCGCTGGAAAGTCTAGTGACTCCGTCGCCTGAAACACAGTGTACTCGTTGCCCAGAAGCGCAGTGACATCAAAGCTCCGTCAGAAGTGCAGCTCGCATAGCGATGCAGCCCTATGAAGTGACATGGTTCCACGTGGCCAGATGGGTGTGTATATCTTTTCAGGATACCACCCTATCGGTTTGTTTAAACCGCTGCTCTTAAGATAAGACAGAGTTTAATTCTGTTGATAAAAGCAATATCTTTTAGTTTGTTTAAACCACAGATAAAGATGGAGTTTGTTCTTATGGACGAGAACCATATCCAACTGGTTTGTTTAAACCAATGGTCCTCTAAGATAAGGCAAAATCCAACTTCAGGGATAGGAACATAATCTGCTCAGGTTAATCTGATCAACAAATAAGCACACACCACGTGTCGATTATTCAGTTATGTTGATAAATCCCCAAAGATATCGATAGAAGAGAATTCTTGTGCCTGCCACATGTCACCTCAGAAGTAGCCCTAACCATGACTGCCTCAAGATTCTCCCATATCTTTCCGTGCAGCAAATCTGCACAATCCTTACGCACATCTCACATGTGCTCCCCTATAAATAGAAGTAGTTTTCCTTCAATAAAGCAGCTTCGAAATCTTCAGCTTCGGCATCCTTTTGATTGGTAACCTTAGAGTTTCAATCACCAACACCAGAAAGCCAAAAAAGTTCAACTCGTCGTCAGATCGTCAACAGAGTAGAGGAGCTGCTTGTTTGCCATTGAAAATGCGATAAGGTTTTGTTGATTAAAACTTTGGTATTTCAATTACAAACAGAACAGTATACAATGTAGGACTTAGACGTAGTCCTAGGAGTACACTTTTGTTTTTATCTGGAAACTGTATCGGTGGAGCGAGTGGTAATACGTGGACTCTGTTGACGATGTGACGACGATCTTGAACTCTCTGAAGGTCTGGGTTGCTCTGGATGCCAGAGCGTTACGAGGAGAAGCGGACGTTAAGTGTCTCTTCTAGCCTCTGTATGTGTATATATCCGTCCTTATCTGTGTCTCGGGTGAAAGAATGATCTTTCTATTTATAGATAGTAGGCTGGCTGCTCATGTGTGCATATGTAGGATGCGCCTGGATGTGGGAATGCCATATGGCTGATGCTAGCAGGGGCGTATGGTTGATGCGCCCTAAATTGAAGCTGAATTTTTTGCACTGCTGTGCTGGGCTGCGATGGAGCCGCACATGGCAGTCGTAGAGATTTGGTTATTGCTGAAATCTTGGGTAGTTAGCACCCATTCTATGAATAGAACTTAGTCAAGGGACACGTGGCGTATGCCTGTGGCTCAAAGATCTCAGTTTTGGAGGAGAGTGACCTGTCAGGATACGCCTAGGATCGGGCACATGGAGGCGACTTAGTCGATGAGTTTTACACATCATAGACGAGTCTGGGCGTATGGCTTTTGAGGCGCATGCAGAACTTCGCATCAGGGTGCACCTATGTCACCCCCAGTTTCCAGAAACAGGGGTATTTTTGTCTTTTTTCATTTTTAAATTATTTTGGAATTATTTATTTATTTATTGTATTATTTTGGGGTTATTTGAGTCGGGTCCGAATTTCAGCTCAATCCGACTTGAAACGGGGGCCCGGGGTAGTGTTGACCTTAGCGGGCCCACACACTAGTTAGCCATGGCCCACATGTTAGATATTTTAGTTAGTGACTAGGCTAATTATTTTGGTTAGAATTAATTTGGATTAGTGGTTTTAGGAATGACTAAACTACCCCCGACTTAGAAGCCCTTCCATGTATTAACTAATAGATTAGTGTAGGGGGCTTTTTGACCTTTCCTAATAGGACAAAACCCACCATTATGGCTGGCCACTTTTGGCATGGATAGGCACAAGTCACTTTATTATTTCCCCTTTCATTTCTCCCTCTTGTTCTTCCTTATTTTTTTAGAGAGCTTTCGCTAATCAAACCATCACCAAATCCTTCCATTTCTCCACCAAATCTTCTTCCTTCCCTCTCCATTCAATCCAAGGAAGGAGCTCCTCAAGTTTGGGAGGATTCGGAGCTCGTTCGTGTCCTTTTGGAATCTCTACGTGTCGGTGTCGAGTTGGGAAGCTTTTTCCTTTGAATCTCTCTCCCGGAAGGTGTAACACCCTATTTTCTGAAATTGGGATATTTTTAAAAAAATTATTATTTTTATTATTTATTAATGGTATTATAGTCATGATATAATTTTAGGGTGATTTTAGTTAAGTTAAACCATTTTCTAAGTCATGACTTATGACTTTGTGACTTTACTAGTATAACCTTAGTGTAAACCCTAGAGATTTCATAACCTAGAGACTAACCATGATCATGTGAGCCTAGCCATAGGCTTAGAACATCAAATTAGGACTTTTTAGCCTAAAGGGTATTTTGGTAATTTTCTAGGATTTATTTGGAATTATTTGTATTTATGTGTTTTTATTATTGTTTAATTATTGATTAGTGTCATGATAGTCCCTAACCTAGTTTAGCCCTAATCTAGAAGTTAGCCACTAACCTAGAATGTTAGAGGATAGATATTCCAATGGTTAAAGCAATGAAAATATCTTGATATTACTTTATTAGATATTTTCCATGAAACACTCAAAATATCTTCAACCTTTTCACCAAGTCCTTGCCTTAACCATGAAGGAAAGGCCAAGACACCCCCCCCATGCCATGGCCGGCCAAGGGCACCCCCCTAGCAGCCACACTTTGCTATATAGTCCCATTGCATCATTACATGAACATTTTTACATGAATTTTAATCCTAGAAAATCCTATTTCTTCAAACCTACACAACTTGATCAATTTTGATCCAAATCACCTCTAGTTTCTTGCATTGGACTCCCCTACACTAGAGGGAACTAGTTAGGGCCTGCTATTGAGGATTTGAGGGGCTTTGGGCATCACCAAGTGGAAGGACACTCCCCCCTCTTTCATTGATTTCCATTGGAAATACACAAATAGGTAAATGCCCATAAACCTTGTTAATATTGTGTTTTCTCTTCATATTTGCATGCATCTAGGTACTAGGGAACTGTGGATCAAGTTTGGTGAAAATAGGATTGGTTTGGTGTCCGTATCGGACACGTATCCTAGACTAGGAAACCTTGTTTGATGAAATGCCACAAAGGATTTGTTTTTGTCAAAATGTGAAACAAATTATATTTTTGGATAGCCCTAGACATCCTGAATCCAAAACCCTAGGACTGAGCATGAAATCGTATTGTGTCCGTGTCCAAATTGGACACGAACACACTGTTAAATATCACACTGTGCACACTTTAATCCCCTGCTACCCGACACTGATTTCTCCACGAATTGGACATGTGGACATGTGCCACTTGGCACAGTCCTAGGGGCAATGTCTGACAAGACAGCCCCAAAGTCTCGTGTCGAGTCGTGACGTGTCGAGTGAGAAAACTCACTCGCACTGGTCGAGCACATCCTGTGCACGAGTGCACAGACCTCACTGACACGACCTTGTAACTTAGACACGACACAACTTGGACACTGGACCATGACACTGACACATACCCCTAGACCTACCCTACCTACTGACACGAGCACGAGACACAATATTGTGTGTATCGTGTCCACGAGACACGTGCATCTCTGCACGACGCGGTGCTAAACCGCGTATATCTGTCGAGTTTCCTCGACTAATATGGGTCTCGTGTCGACTCTGTGAGACACGTGGACACCGTGCAGACACACTGACACCTAGCCTGACCCTAGGCGAACCTAGGGACACGACCACGAGACACGAGGAAGTGTGTGTCGTGTCCTAGAGCTAGTTGCACACGTGCACAACACTATATTTGTGAGTGTGTGCACTGTGTTTACCCGATTTGGGTTTTGAGTGTTTGGACACGTTGTGTCGTGTCATGGGGTAGTATCAGGACCCCTAGACACTAGAGGACACATGGGGCATCACTTACCAACCCTTGGTTGTTCACCATAGTCGAGCTTAGGGGTTGGAATTGGGTTTACCTAGTTTCGAGTAAACAGTGTATATTATTCCAGATTTGGGATTTATTCCAGTTTTTCAGAAATGAATTTCAAATTTATTTTTGATATGTTTTATACATGTATTGGTATGTTTTTAGTGTATAAATATATAGTATATATGTATGTGTGTGTAGGAGGAAATTAGGTGTGTATACATGTATATACATGTGTACATACATGTATGTATATATGCAGGGAGTTGTGTGTATATACATAAAAAAATATATATATACATATATATGTATATATGTTACTGTGTGTGTGTGTTTGGGGGCTGGATTTTGGTTCCAGAAAATCAGGAACCCCCCCTTGCTGAATAGCAGACTCTCTCTCACTGTCCCCTCTCTCATTCACTACCTCTCTCACTGATCACTCTATGTCTCTCTCCCTTCCCTCAGTATATATATATGTAATATATATAAGTTATATATATATATATATATATATGTATATATATATATATGATATATATATATATTGTATTAGATATACATTGTGTCATTATATATATATATATATATATATATATATATATATATATATATATATATATATATATATATGAGTGTGGGTTTGTATTATATATAGTATTCATATTTTGATATATGGGTAGTAGGTAGATAGTGTCTATTCATATATATATATATATATATATATATATATATATATATATATATATATATATATATATATATATATATATAACTTACTAGATATAGGTTATATGAAACCTACACCACTAGCCTATGAAAACCTATAAGACTAGCCTATGGCCAAGGTACTAGCCTATGGCTTGGGGCTAACCCTAATGACCTAAAACACTATAAGTGACCCTTGTTGACTAAGGGTTGACCAAAGTCAACCTTAGGTCAAAGTTGACCTAGTTAACCTAGAATTGACTAGGATTGACCTAAAATGACTAGTTTAACTAGTTGACTAGTAGACATAGTTTGACTAGATAATTGACCATTGTTGACCAAAGTCAACTATAGGTCAACCATGACCTAATTGACCTAGAAATGGCCTGGATAGACTTAAGAGGACTTGTTGACTAAGTTTTAACTAAACCCTAGGCTATTAACTAGTTGGTTTAGGGTTGACCTATATATGAGTATACGATTGTGACTTGGGTTTTGTGGAAGGACTTATGTAGATTAAGATATGTATGGGTTAAGTTAGATACTTAGAGTCAAGTCATGACTTGAGATGGAATATGGGATTAGCTTGAATGAAGGATTAAGGTTGGTATTATATATATATATATATATATATATATATATATATATATATACATATATATATATATATATATATATATATATATATATATATATATATATATATGTGTGTGTGTGTGTGTGTGTGTGTGTGTGTGTGTGTGTGTGTGGTATACTTGTATAGGTATTGGTTATACCTTAACCTTGTGGTATTGACTTAGATAGTTGACCATTGACCTAATCACCTTGCTGACTAGTCTTTGTTTGACCCAAAACCTTAGTTGGTCTAAGTTTGACCTAGATTTGACCCAGATTGATCATGTTGACTAGTATTTGACTAGTTTGATTAGAATGTTGATCAAGAGCTGACTTTAACCTAGATTTGACTAACCTTAACTTGTTTGACCTTGTTTGACTTTATTTGACCTAGTATGACTTCCTGTGACCTAGTTTGACTATTAGAGTTGACCAAGAGTTGACTTTTGACCAGATTGACCTAGAATCATGTAGTATGCATTGTATACTTTATTTTTACCATTGTGGATACATTGTAACTTGTATTGCTCTGATTAGGAGCCATACACCTCTCCTCAGACAGTATATCCTCTTCAGACTTTCAGTTATCAGGCGAGTACATTCTCTGACCGTTTCATACTTGCCAGGATTTATATTCTTGCTCTAGATTACTTTACTTGATGCTGTCACGTTGGTAACACGGATTGGTACTATATGGATCTTTACATGAGATGTTATCCCCCTCGGGAGCATCGGGTACTTCATGTTACGCGTGTTTCACTTTTATCATGTACTCTTGTGCTTCCATCATGCATGTATACTCATGTGATCATGTACTCTCATGTTTACTGAGCACTCATGTATACTATCATGTGCCCCCTTTTATGGGCCCCATGTGATATCATGTATAATAACGTAACTTGTATAGATCCTTGTGTATTGATTGGGGTAACGGGGGAGTAGAAGTGGACATGTGAATAATTCCAAAGTAGTGTAATCATGTGCAAACTCAGTAGTGTAATCATGTATAAATTCTAGCCATTCACATGCCTATCTTGTACTCTACATCACTAGCCACTTACAGTTCTCTATATACAGTAGATATTTCCTTTACAGCTATCTCTTTTTCTACATGTATCTTCCTTTAGCAGTTCCTGTATTTTACTCTATTGCATGCTTTATATTTCCTATCATACTATGCACTGCGTGAGATGTATTGTGCTCGTTCCTGTCCTGACTGGACCTGTTGAAAATATTACAGAGGATGAGGCCCTGGTGACTACCTAATATGGAGCAGGACTAGATGATACTTATGTTGTGGACCCTCAGCAGGATCCACCTGCAGCTAAGGATATTGCCCCAGTAGTCTAGGCTAGTTTAGCTAGACAGTCTTTCTGTATTATCATTTTTGTCTCACATTTGAGTTGTATTTCGAGACGTTGAGATGTATAGACTCTTAGACTTATTCTGTATATTGGGTCGACATTCTGGATATTATGTTGTACTAGACACTTAGACTTATTCATCTATGATACTGTTCTCTTTGAGTTACTATCTATTTATCTGTCTTTCGTTCTTCTACCCTAGATGTGATTGAGATGTATATTGTTATGTCACCTCCATTCGGAGAGTATAAACTGTACAGGTATTTTTATATTGTTAGATGATTGACCTAGGACAGCGTTCTACCGCCGACACTGCGGCGTAGGCTGGACGTACCCACTTCTCGTGCCCTTACTCTAGGGTGCGGGTCGTGACACGTTTTTAGTGGTGGCCCATGCAGGTCGAATTTATGTAGTGGTATTCGAACTAGAGTATCACTACAGCCTGCAATAGGATTTGAGGAATAGGCTTAGTGAGAGAGGATACTCAATCACTGTTAGGATACTTTGAGAGATTCCTGGGATGACCCTTGAGAATCTTATTTTGAATTACGATTTAAACTCCTTTTCCCTTGATTGAATTTGATTTTGGAGGATTCACTGTAGAACTTTGAATCCTGGTGTTAGTTGATGATTTTGAAATTTTTGTAGTTGTTGATTTTAATTTCTTTGTGTTAGATTAATATCTTTTATTTTAGGGTACTCAATCACATTTATGAGAAAATTCTTATCTGTTTCTTGCCATCTAATTCTCTTGCTAATTCCTTACCCTTGAAATGAACTGTCCCCCTCTATTCTGCATCTTGCTTAAACTTTTTCTACCAAACTATGTGACTGTATCCCAAACCTGACTTACTCGACATTTCCTCAAATAAAGACTTTATTGAGACCTTCTAACCTTGACCTTTGATTTGATCGAACCCTAACTATATTCATCTAGTAGCCTATCTACCCCTAGGACTGTGTTTCTAAATTATTTACTGGATTCCTAATTAATTTTATTTCTTGGGTTAATTTGATCTTCTTCAATTTTTGCATCAATTTGTCACGTCTTGAACTCCCACTTTCTATTCTAGATCATTGGACGTCCTTTACCGTGACTTAGACATTCGGAGTATAATACTAGCTGTTACCTCCCAACAAACTTCACATGTAAGACCTAGACTAGCCTACCTTCATGTAGGTATTCCATGTCCTACTAAAACCCGTCTCTTTGTACTCTATTTTCTTGATATGATTTTCTGGTCAAATGGCTAACTATAACCTCTACCATGATACTAAATTAATTCTTATTTCAATTAGAGATGCACCTTGGCTCAATTCTTTCGACCTGGCATGTGATGATGTTCTGCTTGAATCCTTGAATACTTAACCTTGTACCTTACCTTGAATGCTTGACCCGATTGGTTGAGGATCTTGGACTATGTATCTTCTTTCATCATTTCCACCCTTACTTATATCTTATGCTATAAATTTATCCTTAGTTTTACAAGCTTATCCTTTTTTTAGCTTGATCATGATATATTTTATTGGGTGCGCACCCACTAACATATTATCTAATCAGAACCGGCGCATGATGGTCTGATCAACCTATTGTATTTTTGGTTCGCTCTTCATATATTAATCTACGTGGATGGAGACATAATTAAACTTGCCCTAGAATCTTATCCGCAACAGCCTTGACAATTTTCCTTGAAATTATTTCATCACCTATGAACTTCGTATTCATATCCAGTTGGATTAAATTTAATCATGACCTGGATCTTCATCATTGGATGCTCGTGCTCATACTTGATTTCATTGATTTTCCATCTTGCCCAATCTCGATTTATCCAAAAATTGATCAACTTAGATCGTGTCAAGACTAAAATCTATTTGTGATTGTTTGTACCAAAATTTTCAATTTTCTTTTTTACGGAATGGTAACTTTAATGATTCTTACTTGTTAATGACCAATTTTCATATAGGATGGTAGACGGCCCTATAGCCTTGATGATTGTTGTTTCCTTACCTTTCCAATTAGGACACCTTAGATTGCTTGTACGTTTTGATACCATAGGACAGTATTGATCTAGAATGACTAGTGCACCTAGATGAGACCACGGACTGTCCCATTTAACCTGTCCCCCTGGTACCACTATTTTGTCACGATTTTTGGTTCAATTTAGGCCATAAACCTTTCACACTCTAAATTATGATCATCGTAGGCACGTTACCGTGACTTTTAAATTTGGAACACAAGACTAGTTGTTTTCTCAAAACTGACTCCACATACATGACCTAGACATGATATACTACACCCATGACCTTAGTGTCCCACTCAGGCATACCATTGTGTGCTTCATTTGCTTAGTACGATTTTTCTGACCCGAGACTCCATCCTGATTTACTCCCATGGAGTTACTTGATTTCGATTTGAATTGAGGACATCTTATGACCTAAAACTGCCAGGCAATTTTTGGACATGACCCAGTATAGGTCTACTACCCATATTTACTTGTTGACCTTGTATGTTGCCTAGGTAGTGGCTTCGATCCTGATTGTTGGAGGTTTGACCTAGGAGGAGTACGACCATATAAATTTCGAGGACGAAATTATTTTAAGGTAGGTAGACTTGTAACACCCTGTTTTCTGAAATTGGGGTATTTTTAAAAAAAATATTATTTTTATTATTTATTAATGGTATTATAGTCATGATATGATTTTTGGGTGATTTTAGTTAAGTTAAACCATTTTCTAAGTCACGACTTATGACTTTGTGACTTTACTAGTATAACCTTAGTGTAAACCCTAGAGATTTCATAACCTAGAGACTAACCATGATCATATGAGCCTAGCCATAGGCTTAGAACATCAAATTAGTACTTTTTAGCCTAAAGGGTATTTTGGTAATTTTCTAGGATTTATTTGGAATTATTTGTATTTATGTGTTTTTATTATTGTTTAATTATTGATTAGTGTCATGATAGTCCCTAACCTAGTTTAGCCCTAATCTAGAAGTTAGCCACTAACCTAGAATGTTAGAGGAAAGATATTCCAATGGTTAAAGCAATGAAAATATCTTGATATTACTTTATTAGATATTTTCCATGAAACACTCAAAATATCTTCAACCTTTTCACCAAGTCCTTGCCTTAACCATGAAGGAAAGGCCAAAACACCCCCCCCCCCAAGCCATGGCCGGCCAAGGGCACCCCCCTAGCAGCCACACTTTGCTATATAGTCCCATTGCATCATTCATGAACATTTTTACATGAATTTTAATCCTAGAAAATCCTATTTCTTCAAACCTACACAACTTGATCAATTTTGATCCAAATCACCTCTAGTTTCTTGCATTGGACTCCCCTACACTAGAGGGTACTAGTTAGGGCCTGCTATTGAGGATTTAAGGGGCTTTAGGCATCACCAAGTGGAAGGACACCCCCCCTCTTTCATTAATTTCCATTGGAAATACACAAATAGGTAAATGCCCATAAACTTTGTTAATATTGTATTTTCTCTTCATATTTGCATGCATTTAGGTACTAGGGAACTGTGGGTCAAGTTTGGTGAAAATAGGATTGGTTTGGTGTTCGTATCGGACACGTATCCTAGACTAGGAAACCTTGTTTGATGAAATGCCACAAAGGATCTGTTTTTGTCAAAATATGAAACAAATTATATTTTTGGGTAGCCCTAGACATCTTGAATCCAAAACCCTAGGACTGAGCACGAAATCGTATTGTGTCCGTGTCCAAATTGGACACGAACACACTGTTAAACATCATAATGTGCACACTTTAATCCCCTGCTACCCGACACTGATTTCTCCACGAATTGGACACGTGGACACGTACCACTTGGCACAGACCTAGGGGCAATGTCTGACAAGACACCCCCAATGTCTCGTGTCGAGTCGTGTCGTGTCGAGTGAGAAAACTCACTCGTACTGGTCGAGCGCATCTTGTGCACGAGTGCACAGACCTCACTAACACGACCTTGTAACTTAGACACGACACAACTTGGATACTGGACCATGACACTGACACATACCCCTAGACCTACCCTACCTACTGACACGAGCACGAGGCACAATATTGTGTGTATCGTGTCCACGAGACACGTGCATCTCTGCACGACGCGGTGCTAAACCGCGTATATCAGTCGAGTTTCCTCGACTGATACGGGTCTCGTATCGACTCTGTGAGACACGTGGACACCGTGCAGATACACTGACACCTAGCCTGACCCTAGGCAAACCTAGGGACACGACCACGAGACACGAGGACGTGTGTGTCGTGTCCTAGAGCTAGTTGCACACGTGCACGACACTGTATTTGTGAGTGTGTGCACTGTGTTTACCCGATTTGGGTTTTGATTGTTTGGACACGTTGTGTCGTGTCATGGTGTAGTATCAGGACCCCTAGACACTAGAGGACACATGGGGCATCACTTACCAACCCTTGGTTGTTCACCATAGTCGAGCTTAGGGGTTGGAATTAGGTCTACCTAGTTTCGAGTAAACATTGTATATTATTCCAGATTTGGGATTTATTCCAGTTTTTCAGAAATGAATTTCAAACTTATTTTTGATATGTTTTATACATGTATTGGTATGTTTTTAGTGTATAAATATATAGTATATATGTATGTGTGTGTAGGAGGAAATTAGGTGTGTATATATGTATATGCATGTGTATATACATGTATGTATATATGCAGGGAGTTGTGTGTATATACATATATATGTATATATGTTACTGTGTGTGTGTGTTTGGGGGCTGGATTTTGGTTCCAGAAAATCAGGAACCCCCCCTTGCTGAATAGCAGTCTCTCTCTCACTGTCCCCTCTCTCATTCACTCCCTCTCTCACTGATCACTCTATGTCTCTCTCTCTTCCCTCCCTATATATATATGTAATATATATAAGTTTTATATATATATATGTATATATATATATATATGATATATATATATATATATTGTATTAGATATACATAGTGTCATTATATATATATATGTGAGTGTGGGTTTGTATTATATATAGTATTCATATTTTGATATATGGGTAGTAGGTAGATAGTGTCTATTCATATATATAGTTATATATATATATATATATATATATATATATATATATATATATATATATATATATATATATATATATATATATATATATATATATATATATATAAAACTTACTAGATATAGTTTATATGAAACCTACACCACTAGCCTATGAAAACCTATAAGACTAGCCTATGGCCAAGGTACTAGCCTATGGCTTGGGGCTAACCCTAATGACCTAAAACACTATAAGTGACCCTTGTTGACTAAGGGTTGACCAAAGTCAACCTTAGGTCAAAGTTGACCTAGTTAACCTAGAATTGACTAGGATTGACCTAAAATGACTAGTTTAACTAGTTGACTAGTAGACATAGTTTGACTAGATAATTGACCATTGTTGACCAAAGTCAACTATAGGTCAACCATGACCTAATTGACCTAGAAATGGCCTGGATAGACTTAAGAGGACTTGTTGACTAAGTTTTGACTAAACCCTAGGCTATTAACTAGTTGGTTTAGGGTTGACCTATATATGAGTATACTATTGTGACTTGGGTTTTGTGGAAGGACTTATGTAGATTAAGATATGTATGGGTTAAGTTAAATACTTAGAGTCAAGTCATGACTTGAGATGGAATATGGGATTAGCTTGAATGTAGGATTAAGGTTGGTATTTTATATATATATGTATATATATGTGTGGTATACTTGTATAGGTATTGGTTATACCTTAACCTTGTGGTATTGACTTAGATAGTTGACCATTGACCTAATCACCTTGCTGACTAGTCTTTGTTTGACCCAAAACCTTAGTTGGTCTAAGTTTGACCTAGACTTGATCCAGATTGATCATGTTGACTAGTTTGATTAGAATGTTGACCAAGAGCTGACTTTAACCTAGATTTGACTAACCTTAACTTGTTTGACCTTGTTTGACTTTATTTGACCTAGTATGACTTCCTGTGACCTAGTTTGACTATTAGAGTTGACCAAGAGTTGACTTTTGACCAGATTGACCTAGAATCATGTAGTATGCATTGTATACTTTATTTTTACCATTGTGGATACATTGTGACTTGTATTGCTCTGATTAGGAGCCATACACCTCTCCTCAGACAGTATATCCTCTTCAGACATTCAATTATCAGGCGAGTACATTCTCTGACCGTTTTATACTTGCCAGGATTTATATTCTTGCTCTAGATTACTTTACTTGATGCTGTCACGTTGGTAACACGGATTGGTACTATATGGATCTTTACATGAGATGTTATCCCCCTCGGGAGCATCGGGTACTTCATGTTACGTGTGTTTCACTTTCATCATGTACTCATGTGCTTCCATTATGCATGTATACTCATGTGATCATGTACTCTCATGTTTACTGAGCCCTCATGTATACTATCATGTACACCCTTTCATGGACCCCATGTGATATCATGTATAATAACGTAACTTGTATAGATCCTTGTGTATTGATTGGGGTAACGGGGGATTAGAAGTAGACATGTGAATAATTATAAAGTAGTGTAATCATGTGCAAACTCAGTAGTGTAATCATGTATAAATTATAGCCATTCACATGCCTATCTTGCACTCTACATCACTAGCCACTTACAGTTCTCTATATACAGTAGATATTTCCTTTACAGCTATCTCTTTTGCTACAGGTATCTTTCTTCAGCAGTTCCTGTATTTTACTCTATTGCATGCTTTATATTTCCTATCATACTATGCACTACGTGAGATGTATTGTGCTCGTTCCTGTCCTGACTGGACCTGTTGAAAATATTACAGAGGATGAGGCCCTGGTGACTACCTAATATGGAGCAGGACTAGATGATACTTATGTTGTGGACCCTCAGCAGGACCTACCTGCAGCTGAGGATGTTGCCCAGTAGTCTAGGCTAGTTTAGCTAGACAGTCTTTCTGTATTATCCTTTTTGTCTCATATTTTGAGTTGTATTTTGAGACGTTGAGATGTATAGACTCTTAGACTTATTCTGTATATTGGGTCGACATTCTGGATATTATGTTGTACTAGACATTTAGACTTATTCATCTATGATACTGTTCTCTTTGAGTTACGATCTATCTATCTGTCTTTCGTTCTTCTACCCTAGATGTGATTGAGATGTATATTGTTATGTCACCTCCATTCGAAGAGTATAAACTGTACAGGTATTTTTATATTGCTAGATGATTGACCTAGGACAGCGTTCTACCGCCGACACTGCGGCGTAGGCTGGACGTACCCACTTCTCGTGCCCTTACTCTAGGGTGCGGGTCGTGACAGAAGGTATAATCTCTCCTCTAATCCATTCCAACATGCATATAGGATTATTTTTGACCCATGGGAATAACCCCCATGGTTGTGTCTCCATTTGTGTCCGTTTCGTGTCCTTTTGGAGACTTTTAGGAGTGTCATATGTGTAGGTTTGTGTCCAAGTGGAGAAATTCTTATTGGACTCTTGTTTTAATATATATATTGTATGATTAATTATTAGACATTTAAATTCCAGATTTTATATTGTTTAGAGAAGGTATTTCCAATGTATCATAATGTATTATATTCTAATATCTATATGTATATATATATGGTTATATATATATCATTCTATATATATATATATATATATATATATATATATATATATATATATATATATATTTAAAAATAAACCACCATATATATATATATATATATATATATATATATGGTGGTTTATTTTGGATGGTGGTGTGTATTTTTGGTGATTGGTTGAGGGGCCATAGGTGGTCGGCCTAGTGGGAGTTTGTGTATGTGTGTTGTGTTGATAGAGGAGAGTGAGGGAGTGGTGTTTGGTGAAATGATTGAGTGGTTTGGTTGTGTGAAATGGATGAGAGTGTGAGTGTGGTGAGTAGAGTGGATAGGAGGGAGGAGGAAACCAATACTTGGCTGTCCCCACAAGCCTCAATGGCTGTCCCATTTTTCTGGGAACAGTCCCCCAATTCAGTCCCATTTATGGCTGTCCTTTAGCCTCAAAACAGTCCCCTCTACAAACCTACATGGCTGTCCTAATAACCCCACATTGGTGTCCTATATAACACCATAAATCAGTCCTATTTGCCACTCCAAAGCAGCCCCAAACCACTTAAAAATTGTCCACCAAACATAGCCCAACCTACTGTCCTAACTGTCAAGGACAGCACCCCATAACAGCCCATGAACCATCACAAAATCTGTCCCAAACATCACCCTTTTTCTGTCCACAGAACAGCCCATGGTGGCCTTGTTTGCTGTCCCCATTTCCCCTCTTTGCAGTCCTATTTTAGCCCATGTATACTATCCATTATAAACCCCCATGGCTGTCCTTACATTGCCACTAAACAGTCCACTTATAACCCCAAATCAGTTCACATATAGCCTTGTGTGTGTGTGTGTATTTGAGTGTTGTGTGTGGGTGTATCTATTAGTTTGTGGGTGTGTGTGAGAGCCTAGCCTATGAGTGAAGCTAGTAACCCATAGTATAACCTATATCTAAACCTATAGGTGAGCCTAAGGTAGCTAATTGCCTATATGTATGTGAGAGTATATATGTATTGTGGGTATATGAGTTATATATGTATTTGTATGTGTGTGTGAGCTATTGGGTATTGTGTGAGTCTAGAGATTGGTATATAGTGAGCCTATATATATATAGCTACTAGCTTATGGGTGTTAGCCTATATGTAAGTCTATAAGGGTGTTGTATGTGAGTGAGAGGGGTGTCATGAGTGTCATGTGGGAATGGTACAAGGGTAAAGGTAAGGTAATGGGTAAATGGTTAGCATGTGTCATAAGATGATTTAGATGACCTAGATACTAGGATTTCTTGGTAGGTAATGTTAGTATAGGATAGTATCTAGCTACCCTAAGGAGTCTAGGCTAGTACCATGGGTATTTACGGGATTTCCTTGGGATTGGACAAGGTATCGGGATTTACCTTGGTAGGGTAAATGTTAGTTTACCTAGAAAATAGGGTATTAGTATTAGGAGTCTAAGATAGAGTTGGAACCCGATTCCCTTGGTTGGTAATGATCAAATATGGTGCTCATAGACTATTTTTGACGTCGGTTGACCTTTTTGACCAAAAGTCAACAAAAGTCAACCGAGGGTCAAACTTAGCCTTTAAGCGACCCGATTTGACCGAAACCAAACCAGAGTTGACCAGTTGACTGAAAGTCAACAGTTGATCAACATTAGACTAGTTTGACCTAGGGTTGACTCAGTGTTGACCAGAGTTGACTAGAGTTGACTTTTTGACCAAAAGTCAACTGTAAGTCAACCCTTGAACCAGATTGACCTAGTTTGACTTGGAATGACTCCCAGTGACCTAGTATGACCTAGTGTGAGCCAGTATGACCTTGTAAGACTCAGTATGACCTAGATTGAGCTAGATTTGACTTAGACTTGCATTCATGACTTAAATTGGTTTCATTTTTCAGTATTTAGTCCTGTTTGACTCATAGTATCTTATTTTAGGTCTGTGATCACTCTGAGCGTCTGTTTACCCTATCAGCTCAGGACCACAGGCGAGTACATTCACTGATAGTTTTCATTGTCTTAATATCTGCTATATCCGATTCAGTTGTAGTGTCTTACTTGATTTTCAGACACGATATTTCACGGACTAGTATATGTCGGATCCTGTCATGAGACGTTGTTCCCAGATTACTTGGTATATTGGTACATGACTCGATTTGTTACTTGTACTTGTATAGACATGGACTTGGGAGTGGGCTGATCACCTGCTTTTGAATCCCGTGTCATGACGTGTTATGTCCGGATCCTTTATACTATTCGGGGATGGGGAGTTATTAGTGGTTGTGTGATCCAAATCCCCACTTGTTGCTTCATACTTGTACTCGACACTTGTCCATAGCTACTTGTTCATAACTTTCCATGGTGACCGGCCTTATCTTCATACTTGTTGTTGCACACTTGTTATTTGTTTGTAGCCGGTCGGATGAAAAACCTGAACATGTTTTTCCCAAGCCGATCACATGACGCACTAATAATTCAAGGCACCTTTTATATTTATTTTCGAGGAGGCTAAGTTCTGTTCGGGAGAAGGGTTACAACCCCAGTCCTTGTTTGGTTTAGGGGTTGTAACTCGGCTTTCCGAATAGTTCCCAAGTCGCCCTATATACATTCATATTGTCGTCCTTTTCAGTACTCACACCATTATATATATTTCTAGTTGATTTTGTCTTGTATTTCATTACACTGTCTCTTATAGAATTTGTCAATTCATATGGAACTGCTGTTGGTGTTTACACTTGCTCATTTTTTTGACAGAATACCGTTGACAAATTTTACAGATGATTCCGAGGCTGATTGCCCGACCTACTATGGGGTAGAGTCTGACTGAGTAAACTTAGACAGTGGCTTGTTGGTAGAGCCACTAGATTTTGCTCACCCTGAGTAGCTTAGTTAGTTAGGTTTGCCTGGCCTGCGAGCCAGCTAGTACATTTTCAGTTTGTAGTATTTATTATATATATTTTCTGAGACCATGGATGTTTGTGTATAGCTCTGACTTGTGGATCTTGGACTCATTCCTGTTTTATCTATCGTATTTTCCTTTTCATGCTATCTACCTTAGTTTGATATATGTGATTGAGACTGTATCGCTATGTCACCTCCATTCGGAGTGTATATACTGTACAGGTACATTTATCTATTTTAGTCATAATATTTACAGACCCTATATACAGCGTTCTACCGCCGATACTGTGGCGTAGGCTGGACGTAACTACGTTCTCGTGCCCCACTTCAGGGTGCGGGTCGTGACAACCTAGGATCAGGCGTAGGGGAGGCGACTTGGTCTCATGATCTTTAGGAACCATGAGCAAGTCCAGGCGCACGGCTTTTGAGGCGCATGCATGGCCTAGTCTTCTGTTGCTTGGGATCAGAAGTAAGCCGGAGGGCGCATGACCACTGGGCGAATAAAGTCTTCTAGGCGTATGGCCACGAGGCGCATACGAATGATCGGTCTGCCACGTTGCCGACCCCAGGTGTAATGATGGTGCTGACATCAGCGACACTTCATTTTTTGCACAGCTGATTGGATGGCTCTTGGAATGCGTGGCCGCCTTTGTCATTCAACATTAAATGTTTGGTGGCGAGGGTTGCATTGGTTAGTGCCAATCTGGGCACATGGCTATGGCCCACTGGGTGCATCCATGGGGAGCGCATGATATCGACGGCATATCTGCCAATGTGTCGCTTCCTCTTTGGCCCGCCAGTTGGGTTCTTTGAGGCGTTAATGGTTGCCTTGACTTCGCCGAATACGAGGCGACGGATGCATTTGCTATTAATACAAATTCATTGCATAGAATTTAAAATGTTGGCTATTTGGCACTCGGGTGTAGGCTGTTCGTGCTTGTAAATAGCTTTATGAGGGAAAGGCTTGCTTTCATTCTTCAGATGCACTTAGCCAGTGCTCCGCCTTGGCGAACTGTCGAACTCAAGCTCTTTCCGAGGGTGAAGATGCGCTGCCCAAGTCTTCCCGTCGCTCAGAACTTCTGTGATAGTGTATGTTGCATCCAAATATCGGGATCGTCGAGTCCCGACACAGGCCGATGGTGCCTGTTACATCCAAAGATCGGGGCGGCCGTGCTCTGTCTTTCGTTATGCTGACAGAGCCACAAGCTGCCGAGTGTGCTTATTGCTTTCGAAGATCGGGACATCGTGCTGCGGTCCTTGTTGAGCTAGGAGAGCTCTTCCTCCTGCTACACAAGTACTGATTGGTGCTGATGAGAGACTGATTCGCTCTAACTAAGCACGAAGATGCGTATACGTTGAGATGCTAGAATGAAACGCCTAGACCAGACATCAGAATGATACGCCTGACAGATAATATGCCTGGCAGGGGGCGCATGGCAGTTGCTCGCCTAGTTGTAGCTTTAGGATCTTTTTTGTAGAAGTTCTCCTTTGTAAAGCCTTTCTTTATACATGTGATAAACTTTTATATGAAATAAAAGTCTTATTTTGAATGTCTTTAAATTTGTACTTTTCTTTACTGTGCCAAGTATCTGTTTGAGCTTCTGGCGCATTTGAGTTGGTCACATGGTTGGGTTGAGCGCATAGGATTATGGCCTATAGATGCGCCTGAAATTCTATGCTTCTACAAGACCTCCTTCAAAGTTTTCAAAAAATTCTGGGCAAGTTTTAGAATACTTTGAATAAGAAGCATGGGGATTAATGACTCTGGGCGCACGCCCTTCGCCTAGATGCATGGCTCTTTTTGGCGTATAGTCGTTTTGCACGTCACTGTGGGGAACGCTTGTTGTTTAGGCGCATACTGCTAGGGCACATGCTTCTTCTGAAGTGATAACGCCTCGATCTTAGGAAGGATTAATGATGATCTTTTGAAGATAAGCAGTCGTTGATTTCTCGAGACCCGAAGCGACTGATTGCTGATGTCAAGCCTCATCGATTTATGCGTGAGGCAAAGCCTATAAATAGGCGAGTTGTGGGGAGAGAGAGTCTTCTACTTTTCTGTAATAGTTTTCTTCTTCCTCAGAACTCTTTTTTTCTTCTTTTCTATGTTAGAGAGATGGCTCCCATGACTCCCCGAGGCGGTGCTGCTAGCCGAGGAAGGGGCCGAGGCAAGGAGCCATTGGAGGTCGACACGGAAGAAGTCCCCGTCGTCATGGGGACCCACGCTGACGTTCGCCCGAAAGTGCTCGATGGGTATTCTCTTACCTTAGTCTTTGTTATAGTGATGTTGGGGTGTCCCAACTGTAGATAAGCCACCTTATATGGATGTGCTTAGGCTAACGCGTATTACTTTTGTCCTGATGATGCGTCGAAGCCCTCTCAGCTGACGCACATGGACTTAAGTCCTAATGATGCGCTGAAGCTTCACTTGCTGACGCAGAAGGACTTAGGTCGTGATGATGCACCGAAGTTTCACTTGCTGACGTGTATGGACTTAAGTCCTGATGATGCGCCGAAGCTTCACTTGCTGATACACATAGACTTAGGTCCTGATGATGCGTCGAAGCTTCACTTGCTGACGCGCATGGACTTAGGTCCTGATGATGCGCCGAAGCTTCACTTGCTGACGTGCATGGACTTAGGTCCTGATGATCCGTCGAAGCTTCCCTTCAATTACAGCCGGACTTTTGATCCTGCGTGTCTTTGTTGGGATTCCCTCTATGTGCCTGGGTTTCATCCCAGTTGATGCGCCAGAGCGCCTGATGGCTTCATTTTATTTTGTGTGACAGTGTCGATGACTATCCCCCTGCTGAACGAAGTCCTTTTGGACCATGCGCTCTGTCAATTGGGCGTAGACTTTGATGAAGAGGTTGTGAACCCGGCTAGGGCTACTATTATGTTGGATCAGTCTTCGGAGAGGATGGCTCAGATTCGTGAGCAGCACCACACTTTCCTCCAGGGCATGATGGAGAGAGGGAGACTCAAATCTGCTGAGTCTGAGAATGATTCTTTCTTGAAACCTGAATTCCTGTTTGGAGACCGCCTGACTTCTACCGAAGCGAAGGTGCTGAAGATAAAGGAGGACTAGTTTTTCAAAGCTAGGGGCGTAACCATATATATCAAGCAAGCGAAGCGCCAATTGCCTTTGACGGCCTTCTATAGTCTTGCTTCGAAGAGAAGGATGGAGTGGGAACTCACTCCCTCTCAAGGAGTCGTGGCTGGCACCATACGGCTCGACACCTCTTGGAACCAGAGGGATACCTTGACGGCTACGCGAGCCGGGACCTCTTGTCATTGGCAAACTTTTCGTCCCGGGGTATCTATGGTGATGTTCTCACCGATAATTTTGTGTTCAATGCTTCAACCTTCGTCAATCGTCTGGCGTCGGCCAAGCTATCATATCAAAGGAGAGTTTCGAGTCGAGGGTTGGTGCCACTGTGCAGAAGTGGGACGAGTTGACCCTTTGGATTCTGACGAAGTTTAGGGTCGATCTCAGAAAGATTGGTCTTACTGCTGCTGTTCGTGCTACTCAGGTGGGCATAGACTTGAATAAGCACATGTTTCTTACTCTTCTGGAGATGTACAATTCCCATATCGACACTTTTTTCACTCCCGTAGCGGAGTTAGGACTGGCGCTACACGAGATGTACGAGGTCTCGAAGCTCCCTTGGGGCTCTGAACCTATCGGGAGTATTTTCCCTCTAACGAGGAGTTATTGGCTTTGGAAGAGAAGAACCCTGAGATGATGGCGGTCTTCAAGGAGGTTGTGAGCCATCATTACCTGCTTCAACGCTGGGAAAAAGGCAGGGCGCAGTCCCATATGAATGCTTGGAGGGAGTATGTCTTCAAGCAAGACTTGGCGGATCGTTCGAGGATCCATTTTACGACTCCTCAGGGGCTTCCCCATGCTGAGGTACTCGCTGAGATGTCTAGGCTCAATGAGAAAAACCCTCGTGAAAACGAGGATTGGGAGCCATCCGAGCACATCTATAGATGTTTCTGGTACTGTGCTCACAAGATGTCTCAAAAGGGCGTGTTGGCATCCTTTCTGTTGCTGTGGCTCCGTGACCATGTAATTGCCGGTGGGTCTGGTTCCTTGGAGAGGATATCCAGGAATCACATTTTGCTGGCTGTGAAGCTGGTCTTTGGTTACCCTCTGGCTCTGCGTTCGACTATGGTGTACAACCTGAAGCAGGGTTTGAGAGAATTCACTGATGTTATGATAGGTAAGAAGAGCAAGAGGGGAAATTTCCTTCGTACGGAGCTGCCCTTCTATTACCTGATGGGGTGCCTGATTCTGCACCACCCGAACATAATGACTCCTGGGTCGTCCGAGGAGCATGAGGAAGGCGATGCTTTTATTCGTTGCTTCTACAGGCGAAAGTTATTGCATACAGGGGTACCCATCTGTAGGAGGGTTCTGTCATATCTCCAAGGATGGGAGATTATCAAGGTCGCCCCAACCTTTGATGGTTGTGAGACAGATGAGGAGCTGGATGATGTCGACAAAGATGTAATTTCTTTGGCGCCATGGGGGTTCCACTGGTTGCAGAGTATCCGACCTCCACACCTTGTGTATCAGAATTAGAATTACTGCTTCTTGGAGACATATTTGCCCAGTCGCTTCGCACGCCAATTCGGCTATCCCCAACAAATGTTAAAAAACCCCAGTAGCTCTCTGGGATTCGTTGGGAGTTTACTAGATGGTGCCCGGGGGTGGCAGTATTACAATATCGGGTGTACTGGGGTACGATTCATGCTGCGGTCCGCAACCCCAGCCGCATATATTGTATTCTGCCGCAAAAATTTACTGCGCAGTGAATACCGTTTCTGTTGGATTTGACTGGGAGACTAGTTTCATTGCCGGCACGCAGCTCGAAGCTTCGAAAGGTATGCTGGCAACAGCTCAAGCTTATCATCCTCCAGAAGTGACAGCATATAGAACTTCCCTGTGGCACCGGCAGGAACCTCCCAAGAGGACCCCTAGGCCTGACCATTGAAGAGACGTGTCCCGACGGAGTTAAATTCACCTGACCCGAAGAGGCCCAAGAACGCTTTAGCTATGCAGGTGCGGCCTTCGGCAGCTCCTGCAGAACCAGCTCTCGCAGCGGTATGTGCATTGTTATCATTCTGGTTCGTTTCCTTCCGCTTTTGCTTATATGTCTCTTCTTTTGCAGGATAAAAAGAAACCTCGGTCATTGAAACTGGGCCTGAGTCAACCGAAGGAGGTGGCAAGCTCGCGTGATGAGCGTGTCCCTTCGATCGTGCCGTCTCCTATAGAGGAGACTTTAGATGATGTTATTACCGTGGAAGTCCCCAGTACTTTAGGCTACGGTAGAGACGATATTGTAGGTGGAGTGGCACCTGAGGATGTTGACCCCTCTCCTCGGAGAGGTGGAGCAGAGTCTTCACAGGAAGTGAAGCAATCTACTATGGTGTCCCCCAAAACTGGCGCGGGGAGCTCAAAAGAAGTTGTCAGACAAGCCCTTCCTGATGAGAAGGAAGAATGGGACTCATCTTCTCCAGACGGCACACCTAAAGAAGATGTTGCTGGGGACGTTCCCGCAATAAGCAGTGAGGAATGTGCCGAGAAGTCGGCCATTGAACCCTCTCTTAGGCAGGCTTTGGAGAGCCCAATTTCAAAGGCTGCTCAATAGTTTAGCTCTATTCTTGCCTCGGTGGGTGACATGACTCACCTGCCAAGTCTGACTCCTGTCCCGAGAGTTGATATTGATGAGGGAGGAGTGGCTTAACTATCGAGTCCTACTCCGGACTTGAGTGAGCAAGAGGCGGGAGGATCGACTCTCTTGTCTGATGTTGAAAACCTTCCGTCGATGGTAGGAGGATCCGTATCTGCCACCGATGTTGCTGCCGGGACTGCTGTGGCGGACCCGGCTATTGTGGGGCTGCCTGATGCCTTTTTAAATAAGGGCAAGAGCTCTATGGTGGAAGATTCACCCTTTCTCCCTCCTACCTAGGGGGAGATATCAGGTCCTCAGGGAAGTTTAGGGGTCATGATTTCCGAGACTCCGGTTTCTTTTCCTAAAGATATAAGACCTGAGGCTCCTGTAAGCCAAGCGGCGACGGCCCCCTCATCCTCAGGTGTGGGAGCTTCTGCAGGAGTTGCTCCCTTGGCTCTCGTAACGGCTCTTGCAACTCCTGCAATGACGCCTCAAGTGCTGGCTGATGCAGATGAATACATAAGATTCATGGTTGAGGCCGTCTACAAGATGTTGCAACAGGGGGTGTCGACTGTGTTGGACGAAGGTGGAAGCTTCGCGATCGTGAGGTGCATAGTGCTCCCTTTTATCCAGTAGATCCGTAGTTATCAAGGCCATGATCATATGGCCGAGATTTTGGAAGCTTCTATGACTGAGCTCGATCTTTGCCTGACAGAACTCCGAATGTTCGAAGAAATGATTTTTCTGCCTTGATCGAAGAAGTATAGGGTAAGCAGGAGGTTGCCGTTGAGTCGGCTCATTCTGACACCATGGCTACCTGGGCGTAAGAGATGGCCGATGCTGTAGACAAGGAAGAGAGTTTATCCTCGTCAAAGGAAGAGAAGGCCAAATTGCGAGAGTCCCTGAAGGTCAATCTTATGGCAGTTGACACACAGATTCGTTATCTACAAGAGCAGCGAGCCCGACTTCTGGTAGATTCTGAAAAGGCGCAGGTTGAACAAGTTCATCTTATAGAGGAGACGGCGAGGTGCACTCGCCACGCGGCCTTCTTTCTTCGTCAGAAGAAGGAGTTGGATGACAAGCTTGCTGCCGACCTTGCTCCTGAGGCTAGGCGCATAATACGCCAGGAAGCTGAGCGTCGCGTTCTAACGACTGTGGAGACTCGAGCTCAAGATTTGCAGCATCGGGTGGACGAGCTGGTTGCCGATCCTTAGTCTCTTTTTGGCTTTATTTCCTTTTGATTTGGAGACATTTCTGTCTCTCTTTTGATGTAGGTTTTTGCAAAATGTAGCTCTTTGTTATTTCCTTTAAAGAAATAAAGAACCCTTTGCTTTGTTCAACTATTTTGGTGATTTTTTGTGGACCTATTATCTTTTGCGCACTTTGGTGTGGGTGCAGATAATAAGTTGCATGACGGTCCCAGTATATTTACTCAGAGGTGATATGGACATGGAAAATATGGGGTATTTTTAGTGGCAATTTTATGTAGACTTATCATCCTTGGCGTACCTTGGTTTTAGGTACGGATTGATAAGTTGAGAGAGAGGACCAACATATTTACTCAGAGATGATATGGACATGGTAAATTAGGCCAAAATGGTGGAGTTTTCCTACTCAGAGGTAATATGGACGTGGTAGGAGTGGACTATATGGGTGTTTATAGAACAACTCAGAGGTAATATGGACGTGGATGTTCTATAGTGCAACAAAATAGGGATTATTGTGCATAATGTTTACTCAGAGGTAATGTGGACGTGGGAAACATTGCCTTAAGAATGATCTTACACGGTGCAGGATCCTGCTTGATGAGGTGTAGAGAGGCAACTCAGAGGTGATGTGGATATGGTTGTTCTTCTATTGGGGATAGAATGCAACGAAACAACTAGGTTCCAGAAGCATATGATTTATCAAAAGAAGGGGTGTGAACCTGGCTTGGTCAAGTTCACCAGTCCTCTCTCTGGGGAGAGGTAGCATGCTTTTGACAGATGTTAAGAGTGGAACTTCCCTGAGGTTTTGCCGTCGATGGAAAGTATTGTTGTTAAGTTATCTGACAGCACTTTCTTGAAGACTGAGCCGATGCTGGTATCGGAGTCCCAAGTTGAAGTTTCAGATGAGTGAGAATGTATGACATCCTCTGCTTCTGATTCTTTTGGAGTTGTTGGAGGCGTGATGTAGCCTACCCCCCGTCGGGTATGGTGATAGTAGTCTTGCGACTTCCCTTTTGGCACCGAAAGTCATAGGGGAAGGCGTCGACCTTTGCCGTAGTTCAGACCTTGGCCGCTCTTCAAGTTGTAACCATCTTTTGGATAAGATACTTGGCTCGATCGTTGTACCGGTAGATTTGCATTCTGCCTGTGTCGGGTTCTGACTCCGTCGGCGAGAGGTGTTGGTGACGCTCGACTTTGCCAAAGATAATAGGCTTCTTGTCCTTGTTCTGATGTGGGACTATGTAACAGACTCCTTGGTACAGGACGACTCAATTTGTATGACCCACATTCGTTATTTGTCTTTGCAACGATTGTAGAGCATTATATAGAGTGTATATGGTATTCCAATATGGAAGACTAGAATAATTGAAAGACACTCTATTATTGATAAAATACGGAATCTTGTTTCGAGGGATTACATCATCGAGGGATGGGGCATCGACATTAGCCGATATGTATTCTCCAAGTTCTTCATAAGTGAGTACTGGAGTAGCCTTGGAAGATTCATAAGAGTTTTTTGGGAGCTTGTCCCGTGCTGGCTCCTGGGACTGTGCTGAGAAGGACGCCGAGGTCTTCTCCTGTGGCCTGACGGGTGCCGACAACTGAGGAGGTCTGCCTTTGAGTCGCACCTTGAGGGTGTAGTGCCCCATCCCGCTCAGTCAATCGGGGGAATCAAAACGCCGACGGCGTTCGGACTTAGCCTTGCAACGGCTGCTTGAAGACATCGCTCGGTCGAGGCGATCGCACGCTCAGGTGGGGTAGTTTCGGTGAACTTGCCTCATCTTTGCCTTCACATAATAATACACATATTTTCAACTTGCACAAGTAGGCTTGATAATAAAAGTGACGAATCCACATAGCTAAAGGGAATAATCCCGACGGTCGAATTGAGTTAGAATGTGGAAAGATCCAATGGTCGGCTTAAATGGTCGGCTTAGAGTTGGTGCACGGTGTGCTTTGAAAATGACACTGGGACCTTCATCCCGTGGCTTGGGAGAAGGAGAGTTGGTCTTCGACACAAAAGTATGAACGTAGCCTAAGTCATAGGCGTCGTCCGCGTAAATGCTCGATAAAGCATGCATGTTTCCGTAATGCAAGGCTTGGCATAGTCTTTGTTCGTCCCTTGGGTTAAGTTGTAGGCTTGATTGAGTTAGGCAAAAGTGATAGTGGTCGACCCATGTCATTCCAAGAACGGTCCTACAAGTTCTACGGCTGGGTATGACAACTTAGTCTTACGGTTTCAAGCCCGTCATATAGAGTATGTCTTGGGCGGTGGCGTCGCATAGAGTTCAAGTTGGTTTAAGGCACGATGTCACGGACTTAGTATTTTCAGGCACGGGCCACGGTTGATTCATTGAGTTTGGAAACTGTTGCAAATAGTTGTTCTTGAGTTGAGTAAAATGATAGGGCAAGAAAGAAGAATGCTCGCGACTACGGGTCGTCGAGGCAAGATCTCAGATGTGAGAAGTATTGAACTTGGCCCTGAAAGAGATGATAACACTAGAGGTGGAATGACTGTGTGAGACGTCAGTTGATTCGAGTCTTGCATGGTCATGGACAACTTGTCGACAATGTAGAGTTTCCTCGAACGGTAGCCCAACGGAAGGGGATCGGTTCTTGAGAAGCGGCATTAGCACGTGCTGGATGACTGCACAAGTTAGCGCAGAGGCTTGCCAGCGGAGCTAGATACTCACGCTAGCAAGGGCGGCCGCCTAACAAGCTAAAGGAGTCCAGGATGGCTCTGGGAGTCAGTGACCAAATCATATAGATGAGTCAGCATGGCGGCAATCCGCGTGTGTGCCTTTGGATTGAGTTGAGTTGTAGAATGTGCGTACAGTATAAATGTTTGGGCCTAAGATTTGGCTGCAATGAAGACACCGTGCTTCGGCACGAGATGCGACGTCGGCCTTAAGTTGTTGGCATATAAGTTGCATAAGTTGGTTTGAGTTGTCTTGAATTTAAGTCAGGAAATGCCGCAAGGCAAAGTCGGTCGAGTGACACTCTGTCCAGGAGTCTTGATTGGGTCAGTTGTTGATTTAGTAGCAAACGGCCGCGAGGCGGCGATATGGTTGAGTCGCACATAGTTGCGAGGTACGGCACGGTAGATTTGTAGCACGGTCACAAGGAATTGGGTACTATCGCGTACTGCGTCTCTGATTATGGCCGTAAGGCAAACACGACTTGATAGGTTAATGTTGAATGTTGCAAGCACGGGATGGTCTAAAGACACAAAATAGGCAAGGCGCCGGTCATAAAACTGATCCTAAGGCCAGACTAGAAAGACAATTGATAAGGGGACTAAGTTGCACAAAGTAAGGTAAACGTGTTAGTTTTGTATGGGTGAGCGAGGAGCTCATTCCACCAGTACAGTTGAGTACTGACACCCACATAGTTTACATGTACAGGCACAGGTAGAAGCTCGTGGCACGGAGCTCGCTTGGATGCTTCGAGGCACGGAGCTCCTTGGTGATTCGAAGCGTGTGGCCGCATGGAGTAATAACTTTTACAGGACATAACGTATGGACATCGCCTTCCAAAGCTTCCGCTGGAGTCAAGACTTGTATTGAGAGAAGAGAGAGAGCTGAGTGACTTGTAATGTGAGATGAGTGAGCTTGAGAGACTTGTAATATTGGCCCTGCGCCCTAATGTAAACTTTACTTCAATATCAATAAAGTGCTTCTTTTGAATAACTTGTGTTTGGTTATACTTTCCGCTGCTATCATTCAATGTCTCTGCTTGGGTCTTCTGTGCGACGACCCCGTCGCAGTCGCTGAAATCGGCCGTTATGGAACCCGCCTTGCACGAACGCAATCTAGGCTCGTGCGGCATCACGCCTTAGCGAGGACGATCGCTCCTACGGGAGCGGGGCGTGACATAATAGTATCAGAGCACGACTTTACGTCCTTGGACTATCGATTGAATTCTTTAACTTTGATGTTTTCGCAAAACTCTGTTGCTTCCGCAAGTTGATATCGCTGGTGCGCTCTCTCTCAATTGTCCCACGGAATGTCTATACAATAAGTCTAACTATTTTGCAAAACATAGGAGAACAGTTTTTGATAAGAAATAAAAGATGGTTGCGTAAGCATGGTTGGCTAAGTCGGGCTGGGCATATACACCAAAATTGCGTCGACCTTAGAAAAGTCGAGTGCGGGAATCGAATAGTGTCGAACAAGAATGAGTTGAACTCGATTGAGTAAGTGAGATGACTTTCGATAGGGGAGCGACGATATCGTCGGTGCGATATAGTTGAGCGTGCTTGGAAATTGAGAAATGGTTCGAACGGGATTCGAAAAGGTCGATTTTGATTCGAATGACGGTTTTGAGGATTTTTTGAATGACTTCATCCCTGAGTGGTGTATGCGATAGCCTCAGGGATATCGATCGATCGATTGAGGATGCGGGTGTCGATGAGTCTATCAGCAAGCATCGCATTATTCAAAGCCATAGATTGAGTATCAATGAATAAGTCTTAGTCTTGAAGTTTGACGAGTGGATTCGAACAACCTAAAATTGACGCGCACGAAACGTGCACAGGATTGATGATTACGCAAGTACGAAACGCGAAAATGATTGAGTAGGTAAAATCGAATCGAGAAAAAGTTAAGGTGTAGCGAATGGATAACTTGATAAAGGAAATTGATACGGATCGTATACGAAAATTTAGCACGATAGGTAGATAGCATGCATGAAAGGTTTGATTTTGAAGTTACGCGAATGACTCTAAGGATTGGATTGAATGTTGCTCGATGATTGGAATTAGCACAGGGATGATGCAAATTGAGGAAGTACGTTGGTCGATGACTTAAGATAAACGGATGAACGATACGTGAATTTGGTTTGAGGAAAATTGATGTTGTGAATGATTCGAGGGATAATGATCGAACTTGAATTTGAATGTCGAGGAGATTATCTAGTCAGACGATAGCATCATTCGTACGACTCGAAATTGGTTACAAAGGAAGATCGTCAGGTTACGCATATCGTCGATGGTATTGAGGCGTATCAAAGATCGATATACGATAACTCGGGGGTACTCTGACTCGACGAAAGATGATCGTGCAAGTGTTATTGTTCGATTGGGTGTTATATTTAGGATTTTGATGGAGATGAATATTGGATGAAAGTGATCATGTCTTGATGGTTACGTTGATAGCCACAACGTCGACGATCTTGTCTTGCGCGAGCGCAACTCTAGCCTCGCACATACGTTGCGTCGGATTTGGGGCGATCGTTCCGCGTGAACGTTGACATGGTGATTCATGTCGCGGGAATGATCGAACTCGAAAAATCAGGACGCGGCAACTTTGATTGTCTCGACTTGTCGGTTTGATGCGAAGGAAAATTTGAGGATGTTTAGACTTGCGATTGATGAATGAAATAAACTTGAGGATTGAGTAGGTCCAATCCGCGCATCGAGAATGAATTAGTCTAGACGCAAAACAAGAGTTATGTTCCGATGAGGATAATTATCCCGCGGGAGCGTGCATGGTGATTCATGCCCACCGTGGATAATCTGACTCACGTGAGATAGGGGCGCAACATATTGTTAAGCTAGACGACCTCATGATCGAATACGTGAATTGGGATAAAGGACTTAGGAAATGTGAAATGTGAATTTTGGTTTAGAAATGAATCGTGTCGTAGCGTGCTTGACTTGGAAGGATTGATAGGCAGATTATGTCGTATGTGTTCGAAAAGATAGACTACGCAAAATAGCTTGTTGGTGATATTGATGTATCGAAGATGTTGTTGAGTGAGCTTACGATAGGATGGCTTTACTGAAGGACTCGGATCCCGTACGACGAATGTTGGGATGTGCGTAGGGAATCGATACTCGATGTTTAGAAATCGGAGTGATACGAGCTTGGGTAGAAAACCCCGTACTATCAATTTGGTTTGACCTTAGGATGGGGTCAGTGTTGATATTGTTGTTTGGGAACTATGATTCCAATACTGACGGAAAGACATAGCCTAGCGGTTAGACAAACGTCCGAATGCGAAGTGGTAGGATTATGGAGGCACCACTCGCGAGCTCGGTTGACATATACGTATATCAGGGACGCCCGAATATGTGTACGATCCGACTCGAGTGGTGATGGTGGATTCTCTATCACGAGGCTTGGTTGAAATACATGTATTTTGGGGACGCCTAGGATATATGCACGATCCAACTAAGTGATTCGTTGAATCAAGTGAGACTTGAGGAATGGAAAAGTGTCGAGGATTTTGAGATCGTGATTTTAGAGGAAAAAGATTGTGGGTAGCACGAGCGTGGCTCAGATTTGAGGGAACGCATAGGAGAAGTGTGTGCGAAAGTCCTTGAATATTGAGTAAAGTGATAAGTCGATAGGTGTACTCAGTTACTTTAGAGGACGAAACTTTTTCTGAGTGGTGTATGATGTAGTGCCCCGTCCCATTCAGTCAATCGGAGGAATCGAAACGCCGACGGCGTTCGGACTTAGCCTTGCAACGGCTGCTTGAAGACATCGCTCGGTCGAGGCGATCGCACGTTCAGGTGGGGTAGTTTCGGTGACTTGCCTCATCTTTGCCTTCACATAATAATATGCATGTTTTCAACTTGCACAAGTAGGCTTGATAATAAAAGTGACGAATCCACATAGCTAAAGGGAATAATCCCGACGGTCGAATTGTGTTAGAATATGGAAAGGTCCAATGGTCGGCTTAGAGTTGGTGCACGGTGTGCTTTGAAAATGATACTGGATCCTTCGTCCCATGGCTTGGGAGAAGGAGAGTTGGTCTTCGACACAAAAGTATGAACGTAGCCTAAGTCATAGGCGTCGTCCGCGTAAATGCTCGATAAAGCATGCACGTTTCCGTAATACAAGGCTTGGCATAGTCTTTGTTCGTCCCTTGGGTTAAGTTGTAGGCTTGATTGAGTTAGGCAAAAGTGATAGTAGTCGACCCATGTCATTCCAAGCACGGTCCTACAAGTTCTACGGCTGGGTATGACAACTTAGTCTTACGGTTTCAAGCCCGTCATATAGAGTATGTCTTGGGCGGTGGCGTCGCGTAGAGTTCAAGTTGGTTTAAGGCACGATGTCACGGACTTAGTGTTTTCAGACATGGGCTACGATTGATTTATTGAGTTTGGAAAGTGTTGCAAATAGTTGTTCTTGAGTTGAGTAAAATTATAGGGCAAGAAAGAAGAATGCTCGCGACTATGGGTCGTCGAGGCAAGATCTCAGATGTGAGAAATATTGAACTTGGCCCTGAAAGAGATGATAATACTAGAGGTGGAATGACTGTGTGAGACGTCGGTTGAGTCGAGTCTTACATGGTCATGGACAACTTGTCGACAAGGTAGAGTTTCCTCGAACGGTAGCCCAACGGAAGGGGACCGGTTCTTGAGAAGCAGCATTAGCACGTGCTGGATGACCGCACAAGTTAGCGCAGAGGCTTGCCAGCGGAGCTAGCTACTCACGCTGGCAAGGGCGGCCGCCTAACAAGCTAAAGTTATCCAGGATGGCTCTGGGAGTCAGTGACCAAATCATATAGATGAGTCGACATGGCGGCAATCCGCGTGTGTGCCTTTGGATTGAGTTGAGTTGTGGAATGTGTGCACAGTTAGAATACAAATGTTTGGGCCTAAGATTTGGCTACAATGAAGACACCGTGCTTCGGCACAAGATGCGGCGTCGGTCTTAAGTTGTTGGCATATAAGTTGCATAAGTTGGTTTGAGTTGTCTTGAATTTAAGTCAGGAAATGCCGCAAGGCAAAGTCGGTCGAGTGACACTCTGTCCAGGAGTCTTTATTGGGTCAGTTGTTGATTTAGTAGCGAAGGGCCACGAGGCGGCGATATGGTTGAGTCGTACATAGTTGCGAGGCACGGTACGGTGGATTTGTAGCATGGTCACAAGGAATTGGGTACTATCGCGTAGTGCGTCTCTAATTATGACCGTAAGGCAAACATGACTTGATAGGTTAACATTGAATGTTGCAAGCATGGGATGGTCTAAAGACACAAAATAGACAAGGCGTCGGTCATAAAACTGATCCTAAGGCCAGACTAGAAAGACAATTGATAAGGGGACTAAGTTGCACAAAGTAAAGTAAACGTGTTGGTTTTGTATGGGTGGGTGAGGAGCTCATTCCACCAGTACAACTGAGTACTGACACCCATATAGTTTATATGTGCAGGCACAGGTAGAAGCTCGTAGCACGGAGCTCGCTTGGATGCGTCGAGGCACGGAGTTCCTTGGCGATTCGAAGCGTGCGGCCGCATGGAGTAAAGACTTATACAGGACATAATGTATGGACATCACCTTCCAAAGCTTCCGCTGGAGTCAAGACTTGTACTGAGAGAAGAGAGAGAGCTGAGTGACTTGTAATGTGAGATGAGTGAGCTTGAGAGACTTGTAATATTGGCCTTGCGCCCTGTTGTAATCTTTGCTTCAATATCAATAAAAGGCTTCTTTTGAATAACTTGTGTTTGGTTCTACTTTCCGCTGCTATCATTCAATGTCTCTGTATGGGACTTCTGGGCGACGACCCCGTTGCAGCCGCTGAAATCGGCCGTTATGGAACCCGCCTTGCACGAGCGCAATCTAGTCTCATGCGGTATCACGCCTTAGCGAGGACGATCGCTCCTACGGGAGCGGGGCGTAAAAGATGTGAGCACCCTGAATTTCGGGTTGTTTTTTTTATTTTATTTATTTTCCTGATTGATTTTTATTTCGATAATAATTAATTTTGTTATTTTTCCCTTAAGTGTACTTTCCCATGCCTTTGATATTTGGAGTATCAGGGATGTTCAACTCTGGAAATCTTCTTCACGAGTTTTGGAGTGGACACGATTACCTTCATGACGGTATATAGTGTCCCATCCAAACTTGTTCCCTTGTGCTCTTTCTGCTTCTCTGAACTTCGGGTCGATTTAGACCATTTGATTGATATTTAATTTCCCACTCTTTTCTTTGATCATTTTCAGCGCGTTACCATGACTTTTAAATTGGGAGCGCCAGACCAGTCATTTTCTTGAAACCAACTCCTCATTAATGATCTACTCGAGACGCTCGTCACCCATGACCTTCGTTTCCCACTCAGACAAGTCATTTCGGGCTCCATTTGATTCGCACAACTTTCCCGACACGTGACCCGATTTTATTTCACTCCACGGCGTCATATTCATCTTCCAACTTGATTTGTGGGTCCCCTGTCGACCAAAACCTGTCAGCCCCAACTATGGACATGGCCCACATTGTGCCTACTATCCGTCTGCCACTTGTGTCCCATTTATTGGAATCCCCGTGTGCTACTTATTTCTCCATGATCATCAACGCCTATTTTCTAATTCGGTTTTTGCACAATGTCCGATTTTGATCCAATCCGGCTCCACCAAGTCCAGTCCAGCTCCATGATTTTCTCTACCATGACACTCTAATATTTTGTTGCCCAAAAATATCAGATATTCATTTACCCATTTTTCCTATATTTAATAGAATTTCTATTGAATTAATTTCCATAGGAATAACCTAATATTTCCTATTTAAATTCTAGCCCTTGGATTCCCAAATCAATCCCAACCATTGATTCTCTACATCTTTTCCACACTCACTCTCAGCCAACACCCTCACATGGCCGGCCCTAAAATTTAGGAGCACCCTTTTCATCACTCTCTCTCCTCCATTAAATGTTATCTATTTTTCTCTCTCCTTTCTATTCTTATCACCTACAAAATTATTACTACACCAATAAAACCATGCAACAGCAGCTACAACTTCCATGGCCGACCTCCATTCTCCCCCTCTTCGGCCACCAACCCGACCACCCACCATGGCCACTCCTCCATCTTCTTCCGCCTCCCAGGGATTAATCTCACCATTGTCTTCACCACCATCATCATCATCGACTCTTCACCACACCATGCCGACCATCACTCCAACACATCCATCACCACCTTACCTATCCACCTGACTCCACAGCAGCCCCACCGAACTCCGGCCATCCCCCTGGCCCCTCGCCGTGGCTGGCCGTCGGCCACCACATCCAACTGCAACCACCGACCTCTCCTTCCTCCTTTCCACCACCTCCGCCACTCCATCAACACCTTAGCCGCATCGTGGCCGCCGCCACTGGCCACGAGCCACCGCCCTCGTCGCCGTGGCAGGTCGGCCACCTTCGTGCCACCAGAGTCGCTGCAGCACAGGCGCGACAGTACAGTGCAGAACAGGCGCTGCAGCGCACAAGCGCGCACGCACACGCGCGCGTGGGCCGCCGTCGTGCGCTGCCACGCCGCCGTGTGGGCCGCCGTGGCCCCCTGGCCATGTGCACGAACTCCGGCGATCAGTCCCTGACGGCCACCGTCCTCCGGGACGCGCCGTCGAGGCGATTCGTGCGTTTTGAACGACGTCCCGTCGTGACGCGCGCGAGATTGAGTCCGTTTTGGCGCTCCGTTGCAGCGACTTCGCGCGCATTTTCCCGAAGATCCGACCGTTGGATCGGCGATTTCTTCACTCCGTCGCAATCTCGGTATATCCACCTTCGCTCATGTCAATTTTCGTCCGTTAATCTTATCCTTTGATACATCAAAACCGGCCACCAAGTTGACCGTTTAAATTGTATTAAATTTGGACAGTTTTACGGGGCCAACTTCGTCAGCTTGTATCTCCTCCACCGCAGCTCCGTTTGGCGTGATACCAGTTCCGGTGCGAAGCTGGTATAACCCTCTTGCTACCCCTTCAGTTTCGTTTCATTGTGAGCTTGTTTGATTGGTTGAATTCGACGCCAAAGTTGGCTGTCCGAATTCGTAATTTTCAACTTGTAAAATTCTATTTTTGAACATGGGACTCCAGATTTCATTTCTGACACCACCATTAGACTTGTGGCGTCGTTCTGGCATGTTTTCACATAAAATTTGTTAGATTTGGAGAACGTGGGCCCGGGCACGTTTTTCGGTGCAAAGCGGGTCTCACATTCTGGGTCAACGGGACTTTTTGACGCCGGCTCATCGGAATCCAATTCCGAAGATACCGTTGAGTTCGTATCGTCATTCTGAACTCGTTGGCATATAATTTGCTAGGTTTTGGTGGACATTGGGTCTGGCACGCATTTCGGTGCAAGTCGGATACCAATATCCGGGCCAACGGGTCATTTTGAGATCGGCTCATCGGAATCCAATTCCGGGGATACCGTTGAGTTCGTGTCATCATTCTGGACTCGTTGACAGGTAGTTTGCTAAGTTTTGAGAACTTTGGCTCCGGCACGTATTTCCGTGCAAATCGGAATTCCAAGTTCTGGTCAACGGGCCAAAATGAGATCGGGACAACGGAATCCAATTCTGGAGATACCGTTGGGTTCGTATCGACATTCTGATTGCGTGGACATATAATTTGTTATATTTTATAGACTTATTTTTTTGCACATTTTTCGGTGCAAAACGGCTCCGACACGGACACCGTTTTGACCCGAAATTATCTTTTTGCCCTTTTGTCCAAATTGGACCGTTGGGTAGGCTATCCTAGCTAATTTGACCATTCTGGACACGTTGGCGATGTTCATTTCATCTTTCGACAATGTTTGTTGATAGTTTCTCTAAGTTTAACCTTTTTATAATTAATTAATAATTAATTCATATAATGTTCGTATTTCGGGATTAGTACAACGAAACTGAGATCAGTCAATTCCAGTGATCTCACATCGCTGAAATTGACAAGTTGGACACGTGGATCACTATAATAAGATTATCAACCTTACCGATAATCCTCTTACCTCGATTTACGTGTCGTAAGTTTCGACGTACAAATAACGAAGTACACTTTATTTTAGACTAGAATTGACCCTGTTTGACCAGAGTTGACCAGTTGACCCAAAGTCAACTATAAGTCAACACTTGACCTAGTTTGACTAGATTATTGACCGGAGTCGACCTAGAGTTGTTTTGACTTAGAAGAACCTAGAATAATATAGATTGCCTGTAGGGATTTATTTATTTTCAACTTGAACACCTTGTAACCTGTGTTGCTTTAAATAGGACTCTGTGGCTTCAGTGAGACCCCCTATACTTATCAGCTGTTTAGGTTATCGAGGCGAGTACATTCTCTGATCATTTCATATCCTGCTTAGAATTATTACCTGCAGTAGATTACTTTACTTGTACTGTCACGTTGGTCACACGGATTGGTACTATATGGATCTCTACATGCGATGTTATCCCCCTCGGGAGCATCGGGTACATTGTGCTTGTGCGTTTCACTTACATCATGTACTCCTGTGCTTTCATTACATGTGCACTCCTGTGAATCTTGTACTCTCATGTTCACGGAGCCCCATGTATACTATCATGTGTACCCTATATGGGCCCCCATGTGATATCCTGTGCAATAACATAACCTGTTTAGATCCTTGTGTATTGATTGGGGATACGGGGGAGTGCTAGTAGTCGTGTGAACAATTCCTTTGTAGTGTAGATTCCTGTGCACCTCGACATCCTGTGCAAATCTGTCCTGTTCACATGTGCTATCTCGTACTCTGACTCACTAGCCACTGTTAGTTCTCTATGTATAGTAGATATTTATATTACAGTTCTCTTCCTGTTTACATACAGCATTTCTTCAGTACCTGTATCTTAGTTTACTGCATGTTATATGTTTTCTAACCTGCTATGATCTGTTGAGATGTACTGTGCTCGCTCCAGTCCTGACTGGACCTGTTGATAAATTTTACAGATAGTCTGGAGGTGCCTGCTAGCCTAGAGGAGACACATTAGAGGTTGTTTAGGTAGTTATTTTATTTTGTCTGGAGTTGTATTTACTTTGTGGATTACTGTATCTTTATTTGAGTTTTGAGATGTATTTTTGGGTTCATGTATCTTAGACACTTAGACTTCTATCTCCTGTATTTATTTTGGATTTCATGTTTTATCTATTCTTATCATGCTCTACCTTAGATGTGATTGAGTTGTATCTGCTATGTCACCCCCATTCGGGGAGTATAAACTGTTTAGTCTTATACTGTTAGATGCATTGAGACCTAGGACAGCATTCTACCACCGACACTACGGCGTAGGCAGGGCGTTGTTACGTTCTCGTGCCCTAACTCTAGGGTGCGGGTCGTAACACGTTTTTAGTGGTGGCCCATGCAGGTCGAGACTAAAGTGTAGTGGTATTCGAACTAGAGTACCACTACAGCCTGCAGTAGGATTAGGATATATTTTGAAGGTACTCAATCACAGATAGGAACCCTTGAGAGATTTCCGGGACGACCCTGGAGAATCTTATTTAACTTCGATTTGAAAACTCTCTTTTTTCCCTTGATTTAATTTATTTTACTTTTGTTGTTAAATTTGATTTTTATGGATTATTGTTGAATTTGAGTTTGTATTTATTTTGATGGAAGATTTTCGAATTTTGAATTTTGATGATAGCTGTTGCATTCGAGTTTGCATTTTGATGGATTGTGTTCACTTTTAAATTTTGATGTTCGTTAATAAATTTTGATTTGATTTTTGAGTATTCATTGTTGATTTAATTTGATTTTTGGCAAGATGAAATTATATGGGCTAGGTCATCTATGTTATGGAATCTAGTCTTCTATAGTCACATTAGCCAGCATGGTGAGGACATATAGTCTGACTCTGGATATATTTTTCGGGTGTGGGAATTTAAGGTTTTCGCAGCCAAGCATGCGGCACCGCGAAAATGTTAAATACCATGATTCTAGAGATATGTGCATAAGTCAAGGGCTCTGTGATTATCGTAGCCTTGCTTACTAGTATGACGAGGATTTAGAGTACCATGATTTTGGATAGACGCATATGATTATCGGATTGCACCTTAAAATATTTTGAACATGTTTTCTCTACTTTTTCTCAGTCATTCAAAAAAAAGGAATTATTGTTTGATTTTTTGCCTAGTTTCTTGTCATTTAACTTAAGAGTATGTTTAGTCGTTTTCATAAACCCTTGTGTAACTTCTTGCTATGAGTTTTTCTTAATACAATGAATCGATGATTTTACTAGATTTTGTCTTGGATTTGATAATTTAGCGCTGGATTTCAAAATGGTTTTTCCTTAATCAGATAAACAAAACAGATTTTATCGTTAATTCCTTCTTGCTATTAATCTTGTATTAGGTGATAATAAAACTGTCTTGATTTCGTCAATCACCTGCTTGCAATCTTGGTAGGAATCTAAATGTTAGTCTTAACGTAGAATTAATTTTTATTGGGACATGAGAATATGTATATGAATATATATAGCAGACACTTTGCCGAACACGTATGCATGCTACACTTGATTTTCCCACATATCTAGATAATATTGAAATGTCATTAATGTTAAATTTTCAAATTCCAATGTTTTTGGCTTTCTGCTTTTTCAGTTTAAAATCGTAATTTAAATATAAATTTCATGTTATTAGTTTTGTCTACATAACTGCACGTGTATAATATCTACAGGATTTTAATTTTTAGAAAAATTGGTGAAGTTATGTTAAATTTGTAAAATTTAAGACTGTATACATATTAACCCTTAATGTTGAATTTCCAAATGTTAGTTCAAATTACTGTTTTATTTTCTTAAATGTAATATTTGAGCTATGTACCTTGTGGGTAGTAGGATATAAATTTAAGCTTCATATTCTTACATGCTAGTTTGTGATAAACATTGAGTAGGGTTTTAATGTTCAAGTTCTCCAAAATTCTGAAAACTAGTTACATGTTAACGTTTTTACATTGATTTCCATGTTCAGTTAAATTTCAGATTTAATATGTAATATTGAACTGTATGCGTAGATAAATGTATTGGTAATATGATTAGGGTTTCATTTCTATCATGATAGGATGTATTGGGAGCACTGAGATAGTTGTGATGTTTCAAACTCCTAAAATTTGAAATTGCATTATGTTCATATTTTCCATGGGTTAAAGGTTAGCTTATTTTCAGATATTTTTGTGTGTAAATGCTGAACTAAAACCTGGATTTAACCTTTCAATACTAAGCTATAACCCTGTACAAGGACACACACACACTCTAACTTAGTATACCCTGTCATGTAACCTAATCTTTCCTCTCTATGTTATGATCATGTATCTATATAGATATATATAGCGTTTATACATCCATGTTATAATTTGTATAGATACATAACTAAATCTCTACCTCTTTATAGATGTATATGGTTAGTCATGCAAGTTATGATTAAATATGTTGTAGATTGTTAAACCATATGCCATGATTAGAGTAACTTGATAGCCGTTGTTTTAAAACTTAATTTCTCATATACAATTTCATATGTATTCACGTACACACACACCTACTATCTAACCGTATGAACATGTCCCCATACACATGATGCTAGTTTTCCCTCTCTAACGCTCTCTCTGTATATATATTGTGATTGGATTTCAATGCAAGTGATTTTCAATTCCTTAATTTTCAACTTGATTTTCTGTACCCTTTTAAATGATTGGTAGTTACCTTCCTTTATTTTATTTTTTATGAGTACCAGTTTTTATATGGGGTGGTAGACAATTTTATAGTTTTGATGGTTGTTGTTTCTGTATCCTTCTATTTTAGCACCCTGGATTGCTTGTGTGTTTGATATCCTATGACCGGTGGTTAGCATGACTAGTAAACCTAGATGAGACTTCACTGTCACCGTATGCCATGACCCTAGATATTGTCTTTTATTTGATGGTATGATTTGTTTAAGTTCTGGGACTTTGATTTTGGGGGTTTGACCTAGAGGGAGTAGGGACATTTTAATTTCGAGGACGAAATTTTTATAAGGTGGGTAGGATGTGAGCACCCTGAATTTCGGGTTTTTTTTTTTATTTTATTTATTTTCCTGATTGATTTTTATTTCGATAATAATTAATTTTGTTATTTTTCCCTTAAGTGTACTTTCCCATGCCTTTGATATTTGGAGTATCAGGGATGTTCAACTCTGGAAATCTTCTTCACGAGTTTTGGAGTGGACACGATTACCTTCATGACGGTATATAGTGTCCCATCCAAACTTGTTCCCTTGTGCTCTTTCTGCTTCGCTGAACTTCGGGTCGGTTTAGACCATTTGATTGATATTTAATTTTTCACTCTTTTCTTTGATCATTTTCAGCGCGTTACCATGACTTTTAAATTGGGAGCTCCAGACCAGTCATTTTCTTGAAACCAACTCCTCATTGATGATCTACTCGAGACGCTCGTCACCCATGACCTTCGTTTCCCACTCAGACAAGTCATTTCGGGCTCCATTTGATTCGCACAACTTTCCCGACACGTGACCCGATTTTATTTCACTCCACGGCGTCACATTCATCTTCCAACTTGATTTGTGGGTCCCCTGTCGACCAAAACCTGTCAGCCCCAACTATGGACATGGCCCACATTGAGCCTACTATCCGTCCGCCACTTGTGTCCTATTTATTGGAATCCCCGTGTGCTACTTATTTCTCCATGATCATCAACGCCTATTTTCTAATTCGGTTTTTGCACAATGTCCGATTTTGATCCAATTCGGCTCCACCAAGTCCAGTCCAGCTCCATGATTTTCTCTATCATGACACTCTAATATTTTGTTGCCCAAAAATATCAGATATTCATTTACCCATTTTTCCTATATTTAATAGAATTTCTATTGAATTAATTTCCATAGGAATAACCTAATATTTCCTATTTAAATTCTAGCCCTTGGATTCCCAAATCAATCCCAACCATTGATTCTCTATATCTTTTCCACACTCACTCTCAGCCAACACCCTCACATGGCCGACCCTAAAATTTAGGAGCACCCTTTTCATCACTCTCTCTCCTCCATTAAATGTTATCTCTTTTTCTCTCTCCTTTCTATTCTTATCACCTACAAAATTATTACTACACCAATAAAACCATGCAACAGCAGCTACAACTTCCATGGCCGACCTCCATTCTCCCCCTCTTCGGCCACCAACCCGACCACCCACCATGGCCACTCCTCCATCTTCTTCCTCCTCCCAGGTATTAATCTCACCATTGTCTTCACCACCATCATCACCATCGACTCTTCACCACACCATGCCGACCATCACTCCAACACATCCATCACCACCTTACCTATCCACCTGACTCCACAGCAGCCCTACCGAACTCCGGCCATCCCCCTGGCCCCTCGCCGTGGCTGGCCGTCGGCCACCACATCCAACCGCAACCACCGACCTCTCCTTCCTCCTTTCCACCACCTCCGCCACTCCATCAACACCTTAGCCGCATCGTGGCCGCCGCCACTGGCCACGAGCCACCGCCCTCGTCGCCGTGGCAGGTCGGCCACCTTCGTGCCACCGGAGTCGCTGCAGCACAGGCGCGACAGTACAGTGCAGAACAGGCGCTGCAGCGCACAGGCGCGCACGCACGCGCGCGCGTGGGCCGGCGTCGTGCGCTGCCACGCCGCCGTGTGGGCCGCCGTGGCCCCCTGGCCATGTGCACGAACTTCGGCGATCAGTCCCTGACGGCCACCGTCCTCCGGGACACGCCGTCGAGGCAATTCGTGCGTTTTGAACGACGTCCCGTCGTGACGCGCGCGAGATTGAGTCCATTTTGGCGCTCCGTCGCAGCGACTTCGCGCACATTTTCCCGGAGATCCGACCGTTGGATCGGGTATTTCTTCACTCCGTCGCAATCTCGGTATATCCACCTTCGCTCATGTCAATTTTCGTCCGTTAATCTTATCGTTTGATACATCAAAACCGACCACCAAGTTGACCGTTTAAATTGTATTAAATTTGGACAGTTTTGCGGGGCCAACTTCGTCAGCTTGTATCTCCTCCACCGCAGCTCCGTTTGGCGTGATACCAGTTCCGGTGCGAAGCTGGTATAACCCTCTTGCTACCCCTTCAGTTTCGCTTCATTGTGAGCTTGTTTGATTGGTTGAATTCGACGCCAAAGTTGGCCGTCCGAATTCGTAATTTCCAACTTGTAAAATTTTATTTTTGAACATGGGACTCCAGATTTTATTTCTGACACCACCATTAGACTTGTGGCATCGTTCTGGCATGTTTTCATATAAAATTTGTTAGATTTGGAGAACGTGGGCCCGGGCACGTTTTTCGGTGCAAAGCGGGTCCCACATTATGGGTCAACGGGACTTTTTGACGCCGGCTCATCGGAATCCAATTCCGGAGATACCGTTGAGTTTGTATCGTCATTCTGGACTCGTTGGCATATAATTTGCTAGGTTTTGGTGGACATTGGGTCTGGCACGCATTTCGGTGCAAGTCGGATACCAATATCCGGGCCAACGGGTCATTTTGAGATCGGCTCATCGGAATCCAATTCCGGGGATACCGTTGAGTTCGTGTCATCATTCTGGACTCGTTGACAGGTAGTTTGCTAAGTTTTGAGAACTTTGGCTCCGGCACACATTTCCGTGCAAACCGGAATTCCAAGTTCTGGTCAACGGGCCAAAATGAGATCGGGACAACGGAATCCAATTCTGGTGATACCGTTGGATTCGTATCGACATTCTGATTGCGAGGACATATAATTTGTTATATTTTATAGACTTATTTTTTTGCACATTTTTCGGTGCAAAACGGCTCCGACACGGACACCGTTTTGACCCGAAATTATCTTTTTGCCCTTGTGTCCAAATTGGACCGTTGGGTAGGCTATCCTAGCTAATTTGACCATTCTTGACACGTTGGCGATGTTCATTTCATCGTCCGACAATATTTGTTGATAATTTCTCTAAGTTTAACCTTTTTATAATTAATTAATAATTAATTCATATAATGTTCGTATTTCGGGATTAGTACAACGAAACTGAGATCAGTCAATTCCAGTGATCTCACATCGCTGAAATTGATAAGTTGGACACGTGGATCACTATAATAAGATTATCAACCTTACCGATAATCCTCTTACCTCGATTTACGTGTCGTAAGTTTCGACGTACAAATAACGAAGTACACTTTATTTTAGACTAGAATTGACCCTGTTTGACCAGAGTTGACCAGTTGACCCAAAGTCAACTATAAGTCAACACTTGACCTAGTTTGACTAGATTATTGACCGGAGTCGACCTAGAGTTGTTTTGACTTAGAAGAACCTAGAATAATATAGATTGCCTGTAGGGATTTATTTATTTTCAACTTGAACACCTTGTAACCTGTGTTGCTTTAAATAGGACTCTGTGGCTTCAGTGGGACCCCCTATACTTATCAGCTGTTCAGGTTATCGAGGCGAGTACATTCTCTGATCATTTCATATCCTGCTTAGAATTATTACCTGCAGTAGATTACTTTACTTGTACTGTCACGTTGGTCACACGGATTGGTACTATATGGATCTCTACATGCGATGTTATCCCCCTCGGGAGCATCGGGTACATTGTGCTTGTGCGTTTCACTTACATCATGTACTCCTGTGCTTTCATTACATGTGCACTCCTGTGAATCTTGTACTCTCATGTTCACGGAGCCCCATGTATACTATCATGTGCACCCTATATGGGCCCCCATGTGATATCCTGTGCAATAACATAACCTGTTTAGATCCTTGTGTATTGATTGGGGATACGGGGGAGTGCTAGTAGTCGTGTGAACAATTCCTTTGTAGTGTAGATTCCTGTGCACCTCGACATCCTGTGCAAATCTGTCCTGTTCACATGTGCTATTACGTACTCTGACTCACTAGCCACTGTTAGTTCTCTATGTATAGTAGATATTTACATTACAGTTCTCTTCCTGTTTACATACAACATTTCTTCAGTACCTGTATCTTACTTTACTGCATGTTATATGTTTTCTAACCTGCTATGATCTGTTGAGATGTACTGTGCTCGCTCCAGTCCTGACTGGACCTGTTGATAAATTTTACAGATAGTCTGGAGGTGCCTGCTAGCCTAGAGGAGACACATTAGAGGTTGTTTAGGTAGTTATTTTATTTTGTCTGGAGTTGTATTTACTTTGTGGATTACTGTATCTTTATTTGAGTTTTGAGATGTATTTTTGGGTTCATGTATCTTAGACACTTAGACTTCTATCTCCTGTATTTATTTTGGATTTCATGTTTTATCTATTCTTATCATGCTCTACCTTAGATGTGATTGAGTTGTATCTGCTATGTCACCCCCATTCGGGGAGTATAAACTGTTTAGTCTTATACTGTTAGATGCATTGAGACCTAGGACAGCGTTCTACCGCCGACACTGCGGCGTAGGCTGGGCGTTGTTACGTTCTCGTGCCCTAACTCTAGGGTGCGGGTCGTGACAAAAGAGGGGAGCCTCGGTTGGTGTGCCGGGAGCTGGAGCCTTTTCCTATAGCTTTGTTACGAGGGGAGCCGCCACTTGAGGGGGCTTGCCTTTGAGGCGTATCTTCAATGGAGCTTCATTGGGTGTAGTGATTGGATAAGCTGGCACCTTTCCGCGGCGTTTGTCTCCCTTTGAGTCATACTTTTAAGGAAGCATTGATTATCATGTCCGCCTCTGAGTTAGCTTCGATCTCAGCTTCTGCCTCATCATCAGCATCATTGGCTTCATCTTCGAGATGAATTGATTTATACAGATCGACGTCGATGAAGAATGCTTCAATCCCTCTGAAGGGATCGACATCAGCAAACTCTGTTCGGATGATACCGCTGGTGGATACGTATTTCATACATTGATGGAGGGTAGATGGTACCACCATGTATTCATGTATCTATTGCCGTCCCAATAGGATATTGTAGTTGACGTTTGCATCCACAACATAGCAAGTCACCTCGGTCTGGAGATCGTCGATGTTATACTTCAAGCGGATCTTCCCCAGCGGCTCGCTCTTACTGGCGTTGAAGCCACTGATAGTAGTGTAAGACGCTATCAAGGGATGAATCGGGATCCCCAACGTCTGAAGTAGAGTTCGGGGGATGATGCTGAGAGAAGACCCAGGGTCAATTTGCATTCGATCCACCTTGATGGCACCGACATACCGTGTGTAATACAGGGGTCTGTTGTGCATGTTATTCTCGAGCAGCATATCCTATTGAGTAAATGTGATATTAGGGATGATCTCTCCCACATTATGACAGTGAGGACATGTTGTAGGATCGTCGTTAGACTGCTTGACATGATTGATGAAAGACTCGACGTCCTTCAGGGCTTCGCAGAGAGCCTCCCGAGTATCTTTGGATAGACAGAGGAGCTCGAATAGGGAAAGGTGCTGGAGTACTAGCCAGTTGTGCCAGTATGTCAAAGTTGTGGGGCTTGGCTAACCTCGGAGCATTGTCTTTTCGAAGAGGCATGTCGAAGCGGGACTCCTTCTGCTTATGTTTTTCAGCCGCAGGAGGTTGGGATGAACCTTCTTCTTCAACAGCTGTTGTGATGATAGGAGGCGTCACCTCGGATGAAGTCTCCTATGGTTGGGTGTTCTGCTATGAACGCATTTGTATGGGCAGTGATTCTTCAAGGGAGGAAGTCACCACTCGGCAAGACTTTGTCTTCTTGTCTTTGTTTTTGGAGGTAGAGGGTACCCCCGGTTGAGTCAGCTCTGGAACAAGATCCGTGTGAACCCACATGATCTCTCCCTTGGATGTTGTAAGTGGTGTGAGCCCACTCACGTTGTCGCAGGTTGGTGGAAGGTTGACTACTTCCGTTGTTGCCTTTGGGATGGGGACGACGCCATCTTGAGCCGATGTAGGGGTAAAGTGCCGAACTGGAGCAACACCATGTTTGCTGAAATTGTCTTCTCCTTGTAATCGACTGAGATGACGTTCGCATTGATCATGCGTTGTATGTAGTCTTTGAGGATGTAGCAGTCTTTAGTTGGATGTCCAACGAAACGATGGTAGTGACAATACCTCGGGTCACCGACTTTGCCTACTTCGTCAAGACGCTTGGGATCAGGCAACTTGATTTTGTCGCCCTGCTTCAGCATCTCGAAGAGCTGTAAGGTATCCTCATCGTGGAAGAAGTATACCATCTTCGATCGAGGTGCGGTAGGAGGCCTCTGGGCAGGACCTTGCGTGCTATTAGACGCAGTGACAGTCAACGCCTGCTTCCCTTTTGCTTCGCGGCTGCTACTGCTGGTCGCAGGTCGTTTCCCTTTATCGTTAAAGGTGGAGAAGTTAACCACCAGAAGGCGAGCGTTACGTGCCTTCTTCTCAGCAGCTTCGGCTTTAATGGTCAATGAACTCCAATAGGGCGGGGGAGTGGAGTTGAGCAAGAGCTTGATCGCGGGGATCATGTTCGTGCTGCAGGAGTCGATGAGTGCATGTTCCGGCATGCCTGGAGGTAACTATAGGCATGCTTGTCTGAAACGCTCGATGAATTCTCGAACAGTCTCCTTCTCAGTCTATCGTACTTCTATTAGAGACGATATGGTCATGTCTCTCCCTCCATCGTAGAACCGATCGGGGAAGAGGCGTGTCAAGTTGTAGAAGGACGATATGAATTTGTCAGGGAGACTGCAGTACCAGTCGTAGGCAACTTCCTTCAGTGCCCCAACAAACATGCTCGTGAATAAGGCGTCTTCTTTTGGTAGATGCCCGTCTGAGACTGAAAGTAGGTCAAGTACCGACGAGGAAAGTCCTTTCCGTCTTATGGCGTCAGCGTATGTGGTTTATACTTGGAAAGATAAACCATCTTGTTCTACTCAAGAGGGTAGAGTTAAGGAAGCCCCAACTTCTGACGTTCTTCTTACCTATTTTGGGCCTCGAAGCGTGCACACAGGTCCCTGATCATCTCGGCCAAGTCTTCTGTCGAGCTGGGAGCAAGTGAAGGCGGTACAGCCTGAAGTTAGATATTAGAGGGTGCTGACGCTCGCGGTACAGTGTGATGCTCCTCCCCTGAAGATACCCATTGAGGGGGTATAGTTGACTCTCCGTTGGCCCCTGGATCGGGGCTAGTGGAGACAGGTGCCTTTGCTAGAGTGGTTCGAATGTCGAACACCGCCTAGGTCAGGATCTGCATGGAGGCAGAGAGAGTTTTGAGACTCCCCTTAAGGGTGTCTATGCGTTGCATAATGTCCACCACTGGAGCGTCTGATTCTCCTTCATTACCATCCCTTGCCATATAAGCTGTCATGACATGGGTGGAAGTGGATGGATCGGTCGAGGCTTCGCTTTCGACCTCGCTTTCCTGTAGAGGGGCTTCTTCTTCCGAGGCCTCGTGTTGGCTACCCCCAGCTATGTCAGGATCGGTTTGTCGAAGTGCTTCTTCGTCTTCGAGGGAAGGGTTGTCAGAGGCTTGACTACCCCCCGGCTGTTGCTTCTACCAGGGCCTTGATCCTTGCTCGGGTACGTTCGTACACCCCTGGGGACGGGGCTACTGTTTTGCTCTTCTTCAGCTGAGTCTTGGATGCAGAGGGTGAGGAGTTGTTGGTTGTCTTTCTCACGGATGAGTGGGAATTGGAGATAACCTGACAAAAAGCGATCTTGGGCTCCGCTTCGTCTTTAATTGGCACTTTCTTTTCGAGGTGACGTCGAATAGGTGTCGTAGTTTGTAGTCGCTGAAATACGGACTGCCTTTGTGGTGGAGCCGCTATTTTGCAACAACAGCAATTGATGGTGACCATGGCACAGGTGTGCCCTGCAAGGGACATATTGTGCTTATTGGTCGGCTCTCTTGAACTGTGTTTGTGACTGATCATATTACGCAAATCATGTTGGGAGACTTTCACTTTAACACCCCTATCAGGCGTATGGCAAAGCCAAGCACCGGGGTGGTCATGTGAATACTGTACCCCCTGAGCTGGTTCACGCGTATGAGATACGCCCAGATCATTGGTAGAGGAACAGCATTTATGGCAACTTGAGTCCACTTCATGTGCGTCACCCAGGTGGGCGCATGGACTCAAAATCGTAGTTGCCCTGCCAGACTTGGTTCGAAATGCAGTAGATGCACCCAATCGGGACAGAGACTTTAAGAGTCGACTCGTTTCTGGCACAGATGTGCCAGAGTCGACTCTGTACAGCTTACCATCAGCAGCGTGCATGATTTTGAGTGCATGCTTCTGGTTTGTTGTTAGCGTAGCACGTTCGTGGCGCATGGCCTGTGCTGCCTTAGATTTCTTTGTACTAGCCCGCGAAGGCACATAGTACTCAGAATCCAATTGTTTCTCACCATGATAGCGAGCGAGTCTGTTGAAGACAGGCGTTCTCTCCTGCGCACCAGAGCTCATGCGCTAGAGATTGGTTGCACCTCTACTCCATTGGTGCATCTTCTTCGGTTGGGAAGAAGAAGGTTGGGGAATGCAGTCAACACTGCATTTCCTAGACAGATGCGCGGCACCCGTGGGCGCATCCGTTTTGCTGAGAGCGTCAGCAGGAAGGACCATCTGCGATGGAACATCCCTTTTAGTGATGGTGCCAGGCACATCGGCCTTGTGCACCCAGACCTGGCAAGTCTTCTTCAGCTTTGGCTGCCGCTTCGAAGGACTCGTACTGCCTTCAAAGATGAACTCCTCATACACCGGTTAATTGAGGTATACCATAAGTGTTTTGTAGAAGGAGCCGAGTTTGATGACATCAAATTGCGACACAGCTTTCTTATTGGAGGAGAAAGAGGTCCCTTGCAGAGTCGCCAGCTTGTTTGCCATCAAAAATACGATAAGGTTTTGTTGATTAAAAATTTGGTATTTCAATTACAAATAGAACAATATATAATGTAGGACTTAGACGTAGTCCTAGGAGTACACTTTTTTTTTATCTGGCAACTGTATCAGTGGAGCGAATGGTAATACGTTGAATCCATTGATGATCTGACGATGATCTTGAACTCTCTGAAGGTCTGCATTGCTTTGGATGTTAGAGCGTTGCGAGGAGAAGCGGTCGCTAAGTGTCTCTTCTAGCCTCTGTATGTGTATATATCTGTCCTTGCCTGTGTCTCTGGTGAAGGAATGATCCTTCTATTTATAGATAGCAGGCTGGCTGCTTATACGCGCATATGTCGGATGCGCCTGGACGTGGGAACGCCACGTGGCTGATGCTGGTGGGGCGCATGGTTGATGCGCCCTAAATTGAAGCTGAATCTGCTGGACTGCTGTGCTGGTCTGCAATGGAGCTGACACGTGGCAGTTGCGGAGATTTGGTTGTTGCTGAGATCTTGGGTGGTTAGCACCCATTCTTTGAATAGAACTGAGTCAAGGGATGCGTGGTGTATGCATGTGGCTCAAAGATCTCGATTTTGGAGGAGAGTGATCTGTCGGGGTGCGCCTAGGATCGGGCGCATGGAGGCAACTTAGTCTATGACTTTTAGGCATCATAAATGAGTCTGGGCGCATGGCTTTTGAGGCGCATGCAGAGCTTCGCATCAGGGTGCGCCTAGAATCAGGCGTAGGGGAGGTGACTTGGTCTCATGATCTTTAGGAGCCATGAGCAAGTCCATGCGCATGGCTTTTGAGGCGCATGCATGGCCTAGTCTTCTGTTGCTTGGGATCAGAAGTAAGTCGGGGGGCGCATGACTACTTGGGCGCATGCAGTCTTCTGGGCATATGGCCACGTAGTGCATACGAATGATCGGTCTGCCACGTTGCCGACCCCAGGTGTAATGATGGTACTGACATCAGCGACACTTCATTTTTTCTGTACAGCTGATGGGACGGCTCTTGTAATATGTGGTCGCCTTTGTCATTCAGCTTTAAATGTTTGATGGAGAGGGTTGTATTGGTTAGTGCCAAACTGGGCACATGGATATGGCCCGCTGGGCGCATCCACGGGGAGTGTACGATATTGACGGCTCATCTGCCAATGTGTCGCATCCTCTTTGGCCTACCTGTTGGGTTCTTCGAGGCGTTAATGGTTGCCTTGTCTTAGCCGAATACGAGGCGACAGATGCAATTGCTATTAATGCAAATTTATTGCATGGAATTTGGAGCGTTGGCCATTTGGCACTCGAGTGTAGGCTATCCGTTTTTATAAATAGTTGTATGAGGGAAAGGTTTGCTTTCATTCTTCAGATGAACTTAGTCAGAGCTCCGCCTTGGCGAACTGCCAAACTCGAGCTCTTCCCGAGGGTGAAGATGTGTTGGCCCAGACTTCCCGTCGCTCTGAGCTTCTGTGATAGTGTCTATTGCGTCCAAATATCGGGATCGTCGAGTCCCGACACAATGTCGATGGTGCCTGTTGCATCCAAAGATCGGGGCGGCCGCGCTCCGTCTTTCGTTATGCTGGCAGAGCCACATGCTGCCGAGTATGCCTGTTGCTTCTGAAGATCAGAGCATTTTGGCACGATCCTTGTCGAGCTAGGAGAGCTCCTCCTCCTGCTACACAAGGGCTGATTGGTGTTGATGAGAGAGAGTGATTCGCTCTGATTATGCACGAAGATGCGTATACGTTGAGATACTAGAATGATGCGCCTGGACGAGACATCAGAATGATGCTCCTGACAGATGATGCGCCTGGCAGGGGGAGCATGGCAGTTGCTGTGCCTGGCTGTGGCTTTAGGATCTTCCTTTTTGTAAAAGTTCTCCTTTGTAAAGCCTTTCTTTAGAAATGTGATAAACTTTCATATGAAATAAAAGTCTTCTTTTGAATGTTTTTAAATTTGTACTTTTCTTTGGTGTGCCAAGTATCTGTTTGAGCTTCCTGGCGCATTTGAGTTGGTCGCATGGTTGGGTTGAGCGCATAGGATTCTGGCCTATAGATGTGCCTGAAATTCCATGCTTCTACACCATTGCAGTGCTTGATCTCCACCGCCACACTTTTCTAGAAATTTTGTTCTTAGATCTTCTGTTTAGGAATTAAATGTACTTTTTTTATGTTTAAAATACAAAAAGTTTGTATAACCTTTTGTGAAGGCAAATACAAATGTGGACTTTAGGGACTGGCGATTCCCATTCATAGATTACGCAGTCTATGGGATCCTACCTGAAGACCTGAAGGAAGTTACTTCTGTCAAGAGACGCTTTCTCTAGTTCTTCTACGACACACCTACCAAGATGTTGTATTATCGTTCATATGGCGGGCTTCTCCTGCAATGTTTATCGAAGACAGAAGCACAAGCGCTCCGAGAGGCACACGATGGCACCTGTGGAGCCCACCAGCCTGGTCCTAAGTTGCAAGACCGATTGCGTCACATGGGCTACTACTGGCCCACTATGATGGCAGACGCCTTTGATTACGCATAGAAATGTTGGGTATGTCAGTTATATGCTGATTTCATCCACCGACCTTCGGAGTTCCAATACCCCACGGCGGCCGCTGGCCATTTGAAGCATGGGGAATGGATATCATTGGGCCAATCAGTCTACCATCATACTTGCCATCACCGACTACTTTTTTAAGTGGGCGGAAGCAGTACCTCTGGCCGAGGTAAAAACTGCAAATATGATCAGCTTTGTCAAGCATCACGTCATATACCGCTTCGGCGTTCTTCGAAGGATCGTCCATGACAATGGTCCTCAGTTCATAAGCCACACATTCTATTGATTCTGTGATAAAAATCGAATACAGAATGTGGTGTCGACAGCCTACAATCCTGCAGTGAATAGACTAGCTGAAGCATTCAAAAAACCATCGTCAAGCTACTCAAGAAAGTCTTTTCTTCTAATAAGCGCGACTGGAATGAGGAACTGGACGAATGTCTATGGGCTTACCGTACGACGGTTTGGACACCCACTTGCAATACACCATTTGCCCTTATTTACAAAACGAGGCAGTGATGCCCCTGGAGATCCAGATCCCGTCTTTACGGGTAGCCATCACCAACCAGCTGACCGACGAAGATAATCAACGGCGGCGGCTACAAGAGTTAGAGGCGTTGGATAAAAAATGTCTGCTAGCTCAGCAATGAATCGAGCTTTACCAAGCTCGAATTTTCGGGGCCTTTAACAAAAAGGTTCGGGAAAGAACATTCTAAGTGAGTAACCTCGTCTTATCAGTTCGAAGGCCGATGGTGATGACTCACAAAACGGCTGAAAAGTTTGAGGCCAAGTGGGAAGGACCATTCGTCATAGAGATGGTCTACTCCAATGGTGCCTACAGACTGGCCAAACCCAACGATGACTTGCTAATGATGCCAATCAACGACAAGTTCCTGAAGAAATACTATGTCTGAGGTTCAAACTAGCACAGGCGCCCACACCCCGTGTAGATATGTATGGATTCTACATAAAGAATTCACCCCTTCTATACTTCTCCCCAGTAGAAAAAAACAATTCACGTACATATCACCTCTGAGTTATCTTCCTACACCCTAGCGAAGTTCACGTCTACCACGTCCATATCACCTCTGAGTAGTCGTTTCTTCTATGATGACCTCATGTTGTCATAACTACCTAGAAAATATTTCACGTCCATACTACCTCTGAATTGTTATTCTATACACTAGCGAAGATGTGCCTACCATGTCCATATTACCTCTGAGTAGACATCTCTTCTATTACAATCTACCATTATTGTCATATTATCTATAGAACCTTTCACGTCCATACTATCTCTGAGTCATTCTATACACCCGTAGAGTCTATCCTTGCCATGTGCACATTACCTCTGAGTAAGAAAAAGTCTACCACCAAAGAATTCCGTATTTACCATGTCCATATAACCTCTGAGTAAACACCCTATCCCCAACGGAGTTATCTCCATCCCCTCACGTCATACTGCCTCTAAGGGAATCCTCGTTCTTGTGCGAGGAAAAGTTCACAGTAATAAGACAAACAGGAAAACAAAGCCAATGTTTTCATTTATAAAGTGAAAAGGTTTTCTTTCTTTGGTTACAAAAAGTAGTCTCTCACAAATCGAGAGACAAAAAGATAGAAAAAAAGTTAGAACTGAGAAGACCGGCGCTGAAGTTCTTCTAGTCGGCTCATCAAAAGAGCATCCTGGGGGCCAACCAATGCTTGGGCTCGACGCTCGACCTCCCGACGGTGAGCGGCTTTATCTTCAACATGAGTGATTTTGGCGCGCAAGGGCCAGCTCGGCCAGACGAATGCCAATCCTTTCCTTCTTCCGAGCCAGAGTATCGGAACGTTGGCGAAGCATCTCCTTCTGGTCCTCAGACTTGTCGAGATCACAATCAGCAAGGGCCAGAGTCTCTTCTATATTTCGGATCTGCTCTCGAACGGCCTTACACTGATCCTCCACAGCTGTACGGTGACAAACCCGAGCCTCTTCGACATCAGTCGCTGCTTCAATCTTGGACTCAACCTCGACAAGCCGATTAGTTAGTGCCCGGCATTTCTGCTCATACTAAGATACTTCGGAGACCATCTTCTCTAACTCTGCAGCGGTTAGAGTCGGAAGACCACAGTCCAGATTCTGGAGCTCCAAGTCAGCGGCTTCCAATTCAGCCAACAGATCTTCTGTAACATCGGTCCTAGCCTCACACTCTGGGTAGTCGCACAAGGCCACCAACTGGGCCTCCACTAAATTTCGAACCCTTCTAAGCGGCTGATTGTCTCGCAGAACACCCTCTATGTCGAGCGTCAATGTATGACGAATTGGGCTCAGAATGAGCTTCGTATAATATGCATTGTCAGCCAAACTCATTGGGGTTACCGGAGATGCCGAGATAGAAGGCCCCTGGACAGCAGCAGCAGCCAACATATGACTAGGGATCGCAGCCGAAGCAGCGAGTGCCGTCACCGTAACATAGGTCATTAGCGGTATAGAGACAGTAGGAGCCAACACTGTCTGACGTGCGACTGACTCCTCAGTAGGCTCCCTTACCGATCCTTCAGCCGAAGCTACGCTAATTGGAGCCTGATCAATCACAACAGTCGACGTCTCAATGGTCACTGTAATCGATTCCTCAATAGCCTTCTCGATCAGTGTGTCATAAATCAGTTTGTTCGTAGTCTTCTCGACCGAACCCCTAACAGGTTGCTCGAGCATGATCTCTTCAGAAGGTCCTGGAGAGACTACATTGGAGGTTTCTTCAACTGATTCGTCAGCAGCCTCCTCGACCAATTCCCCTCCTCAATCGGACCTTTAAGGGTTTCATTGACGGGCTCATCAATAGCACCGTTGATAGTGACCGCCTCAGCTGGAGCTTCGGCGGACGGCTCATCAGTGGCCGCATCACCTCGGCCAGCCCGCTCGTCGGCAATGCCTAGCACTGGATCTTTGAAATTCTCTTCAACCACCACTCGGAGTTGAGGAGCAATGTACGCAGGGCTAAATCATCCAATATTGGTCCCTCGATGCCTCCGTAAGGAGGCCGCTCCCGGAAGGAACCAGCATATGCGCCTTCAGCATCCTCGATCGATCGACCCATCTAAAGCCCGGGTTCCCGAATGATACTTTTGTAAAATGCGAGGCCAACCCAGTGTATTACCACAGGGCCACCCCTAGAAACCATTTCCTTATAATCAAAAGAGTCAGGAGGAGGAACCTCCTCTGCCTCAGTGGTTGAGCCCTCCTCAGGGACATGGTACTCCTCTGACCGCTCTGGCGTGTCCCTCGCTGGCACCTGTAAAACAGGGATAAGTGAAAACCTGCGAGTGAAAAATTCGAATCAAAAGGGAACTGAAATATACCTGTGAGGTCGATGCAACAGGCGGCGCGCTAGGCCGCAAGAAGGCACGACCCTTGGATACCACTCTTTTAACCTTCTTGCCAGAAAGAGGGTTTGCCGTCGGACGAGCTTGACGTTTCAGTGGGGAACTCAGGGGCGCCACATCTTCCCTTCACTCCCAAGAGACACTTGAATCATCTGAAGACCCATATCCTGCAGCTTCAGACGCCTGAGATCGCTGCTGGGACCTCTCAAACTTCGTGCCCACAATAAAGCTCTGTCCTCGATCATAACCCAAAGATAAGTTATTCACCAAGCAATAGAACTTTACAGCGGAATACAAGACACAGGGCTCCCCATGGACGTTAGGGAATGTGAACACTGTCGTAGTAGATTTGGTATTGTAATAACTCCAAGCGCGGGCGCCGTCCAACAAACTGCCCTCATAGCCAAGACACGGGTTGGGATTGCTCATCATCTGTCGTGCAAAGCGACTCAGCAGATAGCGCTCTAAATATGCCTTATTCTGGCTCCGGTACACCGGGTGCAATGGACGAATGGACAACAACCAGTAAAAAGCATCGACAGTTAACTCGTCCCTTTCGTCGGCCCGGTCAACTAGCCCATCACCAGCTTCATGGCTAGGTGAAACCCTGCTAAAAGTATGACTGTCCAAGCGGTTCAACGTCCGCCTACAGGCAGAAACACCATCATGAGACCACTTCTCCTTGTGGTAGTTGCGCAAAAGCGCATACCCCTCCTCGTGACCGTCTATGGTGGCAGATACAATCAAACCAGTATGATGCAATGCCAACTAGGCAATCAAATAATGGTAGGGAAGCTTCGTTCGAGGAAACTCGCTGGCACACCCACAATACTCTATGATCTTCCCTGACAGGTCTCGTAGGCCTCGAAGAATGTTGTAAACCATGGCCGGTAGCAGCGTAAGAGAATGACCAAAATCCAACCTCACGGCCGACGTAATAAGCTCTCTGTTAAGTCGCCCTACAGAGCCTGAGCCTCCAGGAACCACTACCTTCCGCAGCCACATCATCTGAAAGGCAGCTAGCGTCGCTTTCGGACTTACGGGAGTCAAATTTTGGTAAAAGCAACTACAGACAATAGAGTTGGGCCTTCCCTCAGCATCCAGCGAAGGAGCTCGTGTATTGGCCTTTGCCTCCATCTCCTCCACCTCAACAGTGGTATATTCCCTACGAGAGGAAAGACGAACCGATCTGCGTTCTGACGGATCGTCGTTAAAGAAATTCCTCCTCTACGTATTGACGTGAGGCTGACCCTTTGCTGAGTCCTGGCGTACACAAACTTGATGGAGGCAAAGCAGCACCTTGTACACTGCCATCATCTTCGGGTACTTGCTTTCCAACCCTGCGAGCTCATCGGGAGTAGGGCAATACTCCTCGTATTGGTGCTCACCCCAAGACAGCTTCGAGATGGCAAACATCTCATGGAGAGCCAATCCCATCTCCCCACACGGCAGAAAAAAAGTCCCGGCGTGGTAATTGAATAACTCCAGCAAAGCCAGGAACAAGGATAGGCTGATAGGGATTCCATACTCAGTACCCTTTATAGCACGACGAAGGCGAGTGCCACTCAGATCCTCCTTAAAAGTGCTCAATGCCCACTGGATCAAGTCACCCTACTTTTTGTCAGAGTGAACCCAGCCTTCGATCCAATAGGCGCCCGTCGGATATGTACAACCAGCCGCCATAAGTCTATTTACAAAAAAGGAAGCACTAAATGGATGCACATCCACAGGAATATCGCTGAACCAACGACCAGGGAGTAGCAACCACAAGGTAAACGATGAACCACCCCGAACGGGCGTAAAAGCATCACTCTCCTTGGAGCCCTTATCTACTTTGATACGGCCTGCAATTAGACCCCCTTGGCTAGGGGTCAGATCCCACTCCAGACGCCGTCTTTCGACAAAACAGGAAAAGACGGACAGCGGGAGATGACGGTCAGTCGCTGGAACATACAAGGGGAGGCCATTGCTCTCAAAATGCCAGGCCAACTTAAGTGTAAGAAAGTCCGCTTCCTTCAGAGCCAACTGGTCACCAAAGAGAAACTGGGGCTTTAATATACCCCCGTCAGCATCAAGAGAAGGAGTCAACCTACCCTGATCTAGCATGCGACAAAAATAGCCCAGACGCTGCTCCTGTATTTCATCCAATCGCCCTGCCGATTAACCTTCGGCAATCAACCTTCTGGCTAGCTCGACGAGCTCTTGCTTGACGTTTGTCCCCAGTGCGCAGACAGAGAAGTCGTAAAGAATCTCATTCAGGGAGGTGGTCACGAAAACTGCACAAAAGCAAGAAACATGAGTCCAAAATTTGTGTTTAGTAAAGAAAAGCATCCGCATAGGTACTACCAGATAACACTGCGCTTTAGCAAGCTGTCTTCCGTGCAGGTACCACAAGGTAGCACTGCGCTTTAGTAAGTTAGCTTCTGAGCAGATACTATCCAGTAGAGCTGCGTTTCAACGGTAGAGCATCCGTACAGGTATTGTATCCTGCATGTCAGCAAGAACCACCGCACATCTTACAGTTGTTACTATGTTAAAAGCAACAACCATGTGCATCGGTTGAACAAAGCTTTGGCATATCTACAGACACTCATCCAAATAACGAGTGTCCACACGCATCAGCAAGAAAAGCTTCAGCACATCTATGAGACGATACTCCGAGGAGTGACCGCTCATGTGCATCAGCAGAGCAGGGGATCAAAGTTTATTACCTGCGACAGGCGACCGCACATCGCTATGAACTACCACACTAATGTTCGGTAAGTTATCAAGATCACTGACCTCGAAAGCAGGCCACTTTACTTTAGCCTTCTTAGAGCTCACCGCAGGTGCTTTTGATGTTCTTGATTTATTGGGAGCTATGGCGGGAAAAGTTAGGGTTTGAAAGAGGAAGAAGACTCTAACGAAAAGCTTCTATGGGAAGGTAGGTGAAAGTAAGAAAGTTTTTATCTCTCCCCAACGTCCCCTACTTATAGGGTGCAGCCACGTCAGCAAAAGAAGACGAAACGCTTCGTGATCGAGGAAACTCTTCGAACAACGTCGGAACGAAAAGTTGAGGTCAAGATGACCGTTTCCTAGAAATGAGGAGTTAAGATCAACTTTAATGAAGCGATGGCTCAAGGCATTTAATGCCAAAGTATAAGCGTGACGACAGCATGTCAGTAGGCATGCCGAGCATTCGGTTGAAAAAGACACGTGTCATGCTTCTGTTCAAAGTATTTCGAGCTTGTGTCAAGTTTGAAACACTTTGAAGGGGGTCTTGTAGAAGCATGAAAATGTGCAGATATATCAAAAATGCAGGTAGTGTTCTCGCTACACAAAGCTTCGTAAGAGCGCAGGTGCCCCAAAGCACAGACAGAAGATTAGAAACCATAGTTCATAAAGAGTTCTTTATTAAATCATGCCTACAAGGATCTATTACAGATTCATAATGATTACAAGAAAAGAGATTCTTTTAAAATCATGCCTACAAGGATCTATTACAGATTCATCATGAAAAGAACTAAAGCATCTAGAGATCTACAAGAGGGTTAATCTTCACTGGTGAGGTGGTTAATCTTTACAGACGTACAGCCCCCCAGACGCGCATTGCTGTCAAAGCAAGCCACTTCCTGAAGCAGCTATTGGCCCGAACAAGAACTCAGTCCACAGCACAGGTTGTGCCACCGCCATTGAGCAGGGCAGAGCACAACCTGTGGCTCTTCGGATTGGCAACCAATCCAAATCCGAAATCTTGGATCTCGAAGACCTCCAAGACGTTGTTCAGGTTCAAACTTCTCACATTGAACATTCAAGTGCATCTCAAAACCTAGTAGCCATTCTTCTACATAGACGTAGCTTCTTTGAACGAAAGGATCCGACTTGTGCAAGGCCAATGGTCGTTCGAAGCTATGTCAGGATCGAGCATAGCGTTGGGAAGGCTAAGAGAGGAAGATAACTCTTCAAAAAAAACTCCCTTTATATAGGGTGAGTGTGGTCCAACCCACATGCCACATGGCCGTCGGTCAAAGATTCCCGAATTAATGGGATGAACCTAGAACTCAGCACAATGAACCTCATTTAATAGGTTCATTTTACTGAGTCCTAGGCCACAAACTTCTTGAATTCCCCAAATGACAGCAGAAATTAAAGAAGAGCACGGCCGACTCGTCCATCAAGAAGAGCGGTCATTAAATGCTCTTAAAGACTTAGACAGAAACTAGCTCCCTCGATTCAGAAGTCCAGCCTCCTTACTGCACCTTCACTTTGATTCAGCAGCACAGCTAGCTCGCTCCTCCACACAGTACCCTCGCTTCAACTTAGATGCGTATTGGCTCTTTTAATTTCAAGACCAAGTCTATTCATCGTCCAGAAGCACAGTGGCTCTTTCGTCTTCAAGACCAAGTCTACTTATCGCCCAAAAGCGCAGTAGATCCCTTATCTTCGAAATCAAGTCCACTCGTCGCCATAAAGCACAGTGACTCCGTTGCCTGAAGCTCAGTCTACTCGTTGCCCTAAAGCACAGTGACTCTGTTGCCTGAAGCTCAAGCCCGCTCGTCGCCCAGAAGCGCAGTGGCATCAAAAGCTTCGTTAAAAGCACAGCTCGTATAGCGGTGCAGCCTTACGAAGTGACATGGCTCCACGTGGCCAGATGGGTGCTTATATCTTTCAGGATACCACCTTATCGGTTTGTTTAAACCGCTGCTCTTAAGATAAGAAAGAGTTTGATTCTGTTGATAAAAGCAATATCTTATCAGTTTGTTTAAATCACGGATAAGGACGGAGTCTGTTCTTATGGATGAGAGCCATATCCAACTGGTTTGTTTAAACCAATAGCCCTCTAAGATAAGACAAAATCCAACTTCGGGGATAGGTACAAAATCTGCTCAGGTTCATCCAATCAACAAATAAGCACACGCCACGTGTCATTTATTTAGTTATGTTGATAACTCCCCAAAGATCTCGATAGGAGAGAATCTCCGTACCTGCCATGTGTCAGCTCTGCAGTAGCCCTCACCATGACCGCCTCAAGATTCTTTCATATCTCCCCGTGCAACGTATCTGCACAATCCTTATGCACATCGCATATGTGCTCAACTATAAATAGAAGGAGTTTTCCTTCGATAAAGAGGTTTTGAAATCTTCAACTTCGGTACCCTCTTGATTGGCTATCCTAGAGTTTCAATCACCAGTACCAGAAAGCTAAAGCAAGTTCAACTTGTCATTAAATCGTCAACAGAGTAAAGGAGCCGCTGCAGTGCTCGTTCTCTACCGTTACACTTTTCCAAAAATTTTGTACTTAGATCTCCTGTTTCAGAATCAATTGTACTCTTTTTACGTTTAATATTCAAAAATTTCATATAACCTTTTGTCATGGCAAACACATATACGTTCGCCTACTTCGAAGTCTGACACAACTCGGCCAACTTACTTATTCGCCTATTCAAGTTCGACATAGCGACCAACTCAACTCGTAAGATTTCTCAATTCCATTCGTTGCAACTCGTGCAACGATTCATTCTCATTGCTCAAAGCCATTACTTGAACTCGTTCAACATATCTCTATACACTCGCATAGCCATATAACACGTATCATCCCATATGTCGACTCGTTGCACTGATGCAACGAACGGCTCACGACTTGTTGTACTCCGTGCAACCAACAACATGTAACTCTTCACACTTTGTGTGACCAATAATACGTATATCATTGCACTTCATGCAACTAATATTCCCTTATTTATTGCACTTCGAGCAACCAACGACTTTGCAACTCGTTGTATTTTGAACAACTAATATTTCGTAACTCGTTGCACTTTGTTCAACCAATATTCTCCGATGGCACTAAAAAATAGCGTGATAGTCACGACATACTGAGGGTTGACGTACACAACATAATACAGACTTATTGTATGGAACATCCAATGTAGCATCGAGTAGATCCCTGAGCCATGCAGTTGTAGAAACAACTTAGAGTCAACTGATTTCGATAGCGAAGCAATTATCACGCCCCGCTCCCGTAGAAGCGATCATCCTCGCTAAGGCGTGATGTCGCACGAGCCTAGATTACGTTCGTACAAGGCGGGTTCCATAACGGTCGATTACAGCGGCTGCGACGGGGCTGTCGCACAGAAGTCCCAAGCAGAGATATTGAATAAGCCAGCAGAAATTTAGAACAAAACACAAGTCTTTCAAAAGATGCATTTTATTGATATTAAAACAAGGATTATAATGGGGCATAATGAAAAGATTACAATCACTCAAGCTCACTCTTCTCACATTACAAGTCACTCATCTCTCTCTCTCTTCTCTCAATACAAGTCTTGAGCCAGCGGATGCTTCGGATAGGCGATGTACATATATTATGTCTCGTATAAGTCCTGACTCCATGCGACCGCACGTCTCGAATTGCCAAAGAACTCTGTGCCTCGACTCATCCAAGCGAGCTCCATGCTACGAGCTTCTACCTGTGCCTGTACATGAAAACTGTGGGGGTGTCAGTACTCAACTGTATTGGTAGAATGAGCTCCTCGCCCACCCATACAGAACCGACACGTTCATTTACTTTGTGTAACATAGTCCCTTCTTTTCAATTATCTTTCTAATCTTGCCTTAGATCAGTTTTAGGACAGACGCCTTGGCCTATTTTGTGTCTCTAGACCATCCCATGCTTGCAACAACAACGTTAACCTATCAAGTCGTATTTGCCTTACGGCCCAAAATTAGAGACGCGAACTACGCGATAGTACCCAATTTCCTTGTGACCGTGCTACACATCTATCGTGCCGTGTCTCGCAATTCAGTGAGACTAAACCACATTGCCGCCTCGCAGCCCTACTACTTTGATCACCAACTGACCCAATCGTGACTTATGAACTTAGTGTCACTCAACCAACTTTGCCTTGCGGCGGTTTCCTGACTAGACTCCAACGACTCAAACCAACTTATGCAATCATATGCCAATAACATAAGACTCGATGCCACCACTCGTGTCGAAGCACTGTGCCTATGTTACGACGAAATCTTAGGCCCAAACATTGTCTTCAGATCGCACACCTATTCAACTCGACTCAATCCAAAGGCACACATATGAATTTTCGCCCATGCCGACCCACCTATATGAGGTCACTAGCACCACAAGCTATACCTTGGACATATTGCTTTGTTATTCGGGACCCTTTCAGCGTAAGTAGCGATCCCCGTTGAAAGTCTCCGACTAACCTGAGCAGTACTCCCATCTCGGCTATACCATGTTTCCTCCTAGGCCGAGTTGGTCCCGTGGCCCCGGGTTGTCGCTCGAGGAAACTTTTGCCCTTGTCGACAAGTTGTCCAATGACCATGCAAGACTCGACTCAAACTGACGTCTCACACAGTCATTCTTCTTCCACTGTTACCATCTCTTTCAAAACCAATATCAAGACTAATATCATTTGAGACCATCTCGACGATCCATGATCGCGAGCATTCTTCCATGTTACCCTATCATTTTACTCAACTCAGAACGACAATTTGATAGCCTTTTTTCTAAACTCGACTTAAAATCAACCGTAGCGCGTGCCTTAAATACTAAGTTCGTGCATCGTGCCTTAAGCCAATTGAACTCTATGCGACACCACCGCCCAAGTCAAACTCTATATGATGGACCTTGAGACCATAAGACTATGTGGTTATACCCAGCCGTAGAACTCGTAGGACTGTGCTTGCTACTACTCCGATAGCCTAACATAACTTGCCTAATTTAACTTTGCAACAACTTGACGAGCAAAGGCTGCGTCAAGCTTTGCCTTGATGAACGTTCCGTACATGTGTCCGGCTTGAACAAACAAGTTATTTGGTTGCCTAAACTGATGCCACAAGCTATGCAATACAGTTAACCAATGGGGCGGGCAAAGGCTATGCCAAGCCTTGGACAATGGATCGTTGTATGCTTTATCAAGCATTCATGCGGGCGACACCTATGATTTAGGCTACGTTCATAACTTCGCCTACTCAACCACTTTCCTTTACCCAAGCCACGGGACGAAGGATCGAGTGTCATTTTCAAAGCACGTCGTGCACCAACTCTAAGCCGATCGTTGGACCTTTCCATATTCTAACTCAATTCGACCTGTCGGGATTATTTCTTTAGCTATATGGATTCGTCTCTTTTATTATCAAGCCTACTTATGCAAGTTGAAAACATGTGATTTATTATGTGAAGGCTAAGATGAGGCGAGTTTACCGAAACTACCCCACCTGAGCGGGGAGTCGCCTCGACCGAGCGATGTCTTCGAGCAGCCATTGCAAGGCTAAGTCCGAACGCCGTCGGCGTTCCGATTCCTCTGATTGACTGATCGGGACGGGGCACTACATCATACACCACTCAAAAAAAGTTTTGTCCTTGAAACTAACTGAGTACACTTATCGACTTATCACTTTACGCAACATTCAAGGACTCTCGCACACACTACTCTTATGTGTTTCCTCAATCTGAGCCACGCTCGCACTACCATCACATTTCTTTGAAACTCTATTTCTAAATCCTTAACACTTTTCCATTCCTCATGTGTCACTTGATTCAATGTATCACTTAGTTGGATCGTACACATATTCCAGGCATCCCCAAAATATATGTATTTCAGCCAAGTCTCGTGACAGAGAATCCGCCATCACCACTCGAGTCGAATCGTACACATATTCAGGCATCCCTGATATACGTGCATGTCAACTGAGCCTCATGAGTGGTGCCTCCATAATTCCTATCGCTCTGTACCGGGACATCTGCCTAATCGCTAGGCTATGTCTTTAGGCTAAATTCATTCGTCAGTATTGGAATCATAGTTTTCAAACAACAATATCAATACTGACCCCATCCTAAGGTCAAACCAAGTTGATAGTACGGGTTTTCTACCCAAGCTCACATTATTCCGATTTTTAAACATCGAGCATCGATTTCCTATACACATCCCAACATTCATTGCACGGGGTTTTTGTCATTCAGCAAAGCCATCCTACGATAACTTACGTTTCAACCAATTCTACGACATATCAATATCGCTCATTCAACAAACCGCTTGCATAGTCTATCCCTTCAAACATGTTTGATATAGTTCGCCTATCAATCCTTCTCAAATCAAGCACACTATGACACAATTCGTTGCTAACCAAAATTTCACATTCCATATTCCCTAAGTCATCTATACTAATTCACGTAATTGATCACAAGGTTGTCTTGACTTAACAATATGCCACGCTTCGATCTCACGCGAGTTCAATTATCTACGGTGGGCATGAAATCACCATGTAACGCTCACACGGAATAATCATTCCCATCGGAGCGTACCTCTTATTTTGAGTCTAGACTAATTCATTCTCGATGCGCGGATTGGACCTACTCAATCCTTAAGTTTATTCAATCGTCAATCGTAAGTCCAAACATCCTCGAATTTTTCTTCGCATCAAACCAACCAGTCGAGACAATCAAAGTTGTCGCATCCTGATTTTTCGAGTTTGATTATTCCTGCGACATGAACAACCATGTCAGCGCTCACGTGGAATGATCGTCCCAAATCCGACGCGACGCATGTGCGAGGCTAGAGTTGCGTTCGCACAAGACAAGAATGTCGATGATGTGGTTATCCGCGTAACCATCAAGACACTTATGTTTTCATCCAACATTCATTTTCATCTATCAGGATAATAACACTTGCACGATCGTCATTCACTGAGTCAGAGTACCCCCAAGTTATCACATATTGATCTTTGATACACCTCAATACCATCGATGATATGCGTAACCTGACGATCTTCCTTTGCAACGAATTTCGAGTAGTATGAATGATGCTATCGTCCGACCGGATAATCTCCTCGACATCCAAATTCAAGTTCGATCATTATCCCTCGAATCATTCACAACATCAATTTCCTTAGACCCAAATTCGTGTATTGTTCATCCGTCTATCTTAAGTCATCGAGCAACATTTTTCTTCAAATCACATCATCCCTTGCTAACTCAAATCATCGAGCAACATCCATTTCAATCCTCAGAGTCATTTTTAAACATTCAAATCAAACTTTTCATGCACGCTACCTTCCTGTCGTGCTAACTTTTTCTATACGATCCATATCAATTTCCTCGATCGGGTCATTCATTCGTTACCTTAACTTTTTCTCGATTCGATTTATCTACTGCATTATCTTCGCGTTTCAATTTGCGTAATCCTCAATTTTGTGCACGTTCTGTGTGCGTCATTTTTAGGTTGTTCGAATCAACACGTCCAAATCTTCAAGACTACACTTATTCAATGATACTCAATCTACGGCTTTGCATACACGCGACGCTAGCTGACAGACTCATCGACACCCCGCATCCTCAATCGATCGACATCCCTGAAGCTATCGCATACACCACTCAGGGATGAAATTGTTCATCAAGTCCTCAAAATATTATTCGAATCAAAATTGACTTCTTCAAATTTTTCGTTCGAACCATTCTTCGAATTCCAAGCACGCTCATCTATATCGCACCGACGTTATCGTCGCTCGATAGCACCCCTATAGATAGTCATATCACTTTACTCAATCAAGTTCAACTCATTCTAAAACAAAAAATTACGAACCCGCACTCGACTTTGCTAAGGTCGACGCGACTTTGGTGTATATGCTCAGCCCGACTTAGCCAACCGTGCTTACGTGAACCATCTTTTTGTTTCTTGTCAAAAACTGCTTTCCTACATTTTGTAAATTATTTAGACTTATTGTATGGACATCCCGTGGAATATTTGAGAGAGAGCGCACCAACGATATCAACTTTACGGAAGCAACACTTCAAAGTTTATGGAAACAACAGAGTTAAAGAATTCAATCTATAGTCCAAGGATGTAAAGTCGTGCTCTGATACCATTATGTCACGCCCTGATCCCATAGGAGCGATCGTCCTCGCTAAGGCATGATGCCGCACGAGCCTAGATTGTGCTCGTGCAAGGCGGGTTCTATAACGGCCGATTACAGCGACTGCGACGGGACCATCGTACAGAAGTCCCAAGCAGAGACATTGAATAAGCCAGCAGAAATTTAGAACAAAACAAAAGTCATCAAAAGATGCATTTTATTGATATTGAAACAAGGATTACAGTGGGGCACAATGCCAAGATTGCAATCACTCGAGCTCACTCTTCTCACATTACAAGTCACTTAGCTCTCTCTCTTCTCTCAATACAAGTCTTGAGCCAGCGGATGCTTCAGATAGGCGATGTCCATACATTATGTCATGTATAAGTTCTGACTCCATGCGGTCGTATACCTCGAATCGCCAAGGAACTCCGTGTCTCGATGCATCTAAGCGAGCTCCGTGCCATGAGCTTCTACCTGTGCCAGCACATAAAAACTGTGTGGGTGTCAGTACTCAACTGTACTGGTCGAATGAGCTCCTCGTCCACCCATACAAAATTGACACGTTCATTTACTTTGTGCAACATAGTCCCTTCTTTTCGATTGTCTTTCTAGTCTTGTCTTAGATCAGTTTTAGGACAAATGCCTTGGCCTATTTTGTGTCTCTAGACCATCCCGTGCTTGCAACAATAACGTTAACCTATCAAGTCGTGTTTGCCTTATGGCCTAAAATCAGATACGCGAACTATGCGATAGTACCCAATTTCCTTGTGACCGTGCTACACATCCATCGTGCCGTGCCTCGTAATTTAGTGAGACTAAACCACATTGCCGTCTCGTGGCCCTTACTATTTTTGATCACCAACTGACCCAATCGAGACTTGTGAACTTAGTGTCACTCAACCAACTTTGTCTTACGGCGGTTTCCTGACTAGAATCCAACGACTCAAACCAATTTATGCAATCATATGCCAATAACAAAAGACTCGACACCACCACTCGTGCCGAAGTACTGTGCCTACGTTGCGGCCAAATCTTAGGCCCAGATATTGTCTTCAGATCACACACCGATTCAAATTGCCTCAATATAAAGGCACACACGCGGATTGCCACCCATCCCGACCCACCTATATGATGTCACTAGCACCACAAGCTATACCTTGGACTTATAGCTTTGTTATTCGGGACCCTTTCAGCGCAAGTAGCGATCCCCGCTGAAAGTCCCCGACTAACCTGAGTGGTACTCCTAGCTCGGCTATACCATATTTCCTCCTAGGCCGAGTCGGTCCCGTGGCCCTGGGTTGTCGCTCGAGGAAACTTTTGCCCTTGTCGATAAGTTGTCCAATGACCATGCAAGATTCGACTCAAACTGACGTCTCACACAGTCATTCTTCTTCCAATGTTACCATCTCTTTCAAAACCAATATCAAGACTTTTATCATTTAAGACCGTCTCGACGACCCACAGTCGCGAGCATTCTTCCTTGTTACCCTATCATTTTACTCAACTCAGGACGACCATTTGAAAGCCCTTTTTTCTAAACTCGACTTGGAATCAATCGTAGCTCGTGCCTTAAATACTAAGTTCGTGCATCGTGCCTTAAGCCAATTGAACTCTATGCGACACCATTGCCCAAGTCATACTCTGTATGACGGGGCTTGAGACCGTATGCCTATGTGGTTTTACCCAGCCGTAGAACTCGTAGGACCGTGCTTGCTACTACTCGGATAGTCTAACATAACTTGCCTAACTTAACTTTGCAACAACTTGACGAGCAAAGGCTGCGTCAAGCTTTGTCTTGATGGAACGTACCGTGCACGTGTCTGGCTTGAACAAACAAGTTATTTGGTTGCCTAGACTTATGCCATAAGCTATACAATGCAGCTTAACCAATGGGGCAGGAAAAGGCTAGGCCAAGCCTTGGACAATGGATCGTGCATGCTTTATCAAGCATTCACGCGGGCGATGTCTATGACTTAGGCTACGTTCATAACTTCACCGACTCAACCAACTTTTTTTCTTCCAAAATACGGAACGAATGATCAAGTGTCATTTTCAAAGCATGTCGTGCACCAACTCTAAGCCGATCATTGCAGCTTTCCATATTCTAACTCAATTCGACCTGTCGGGATTATTCCCTTAGTTATGAGGCGAGTTCACCGAAACTACCTCACCTGAGCGAGGAGTCGCCTCGACCGAGTGATGTCTTCGAGCAGCCGTTGCAAGACTAAATTCGAACGTCATCGGCGTTCCGATTCCTTCGATTGACTAAGCGGGACGGGGCACTACAGCAACTAAGGGTCAAAGAGACTAGTTCACGGTCCAGAGGATGGAACCGTTCTGATACCAACTTGTCACGCCCCGACCCGAAAAATTGCTCATCCTCGCTAGATTTCACCCTAATCATCGTCCTCGCTAGGGCGTGATGCCGTACGAGCCTGCAGTTACGCTCGTACAAGGCAAGATAGTAGGTTCACGCAAATTTATCTCAAATTGATAGTATAAGCAGTGGAAGGAAACAGAGTATACAATAATAATCTCCTTTATTGATAAATAAACTAAAGATTACAAGGGCACTGAATAGTCCAACTGAAAATGCTAATAGGCTATAACACTCATGATCTCTCTAGCTCACAAAGGATTATATTGTTCCATACATTATGCATCTTTATAGCCAACAAGTAGTCTTTGGCCGAACATCTCCATGTTGTAAGTCCGAATGCCAATGCGGTAGCTCATCTCGAAATGCTAAGGACTCCATACCTTGGTGCCTCCAAGCCAAGCCCCGCCCCGAGCCGAACATATCCTGAACCTACAAGCAAACTAGTAGGGAATTAGTACTTTCGTCCTTGTTGTACTGACAAGACCCACTCACCTAAACCAACACTAAGTAAATTTAGTTAAGCATGCAGATTTCATTGGTGATCTATCTATTTAGCCTTAGTATCAGTTTTATGGCAGGATTCAAGAAGTAAAGCATGCATCCAATTTTCAATACATTTAAAGCATAAAAGTGTCAAGTATCGTGTCCCTGCGGCCAATATCGTTAGCCACATGATATTCATAGACATAGTCATCGTGTCCGTCTTTATCTCGTATCTCCAAGCCTACAAGCCAATCACAATCACGCAACCAATAGATCAACTTAAACATAATCATATGGGTAGCAGGCTCTGCGCCTGCTCCCGATTCTCATCTTTGCCTACCGGTCCTATCTATATGAAGGTCACGGTGTTCCGCACCGTAATGGACTTGGTATCTCAACGTGTAAGTAGACGATCGCTCCAGTACGTATTGCTAGCCCAGTATCCGAAGGATCTCAAACTTACTGATATCATAGCTTATCCCAACATTAGCCGGTCGCAACCGGTCCTAATGAAGTGCACCATAAATACCAAACATAATTTCCTCCTAGGACGAACGCTTTTGAGTTTCATACAACCAAACATGTTCTTCTATCTCTATTTCCATTGGCATTATGCCCTGACACATCCATATTGATGCACGATGCCCCAATGCAACATCTACTCGTCCAACGGTCCTCATGTTATTCGCATAATAGTAGTTTCGTGACAACTGTGCCACAACTGCATGCTTCACAGGCGAAGCATACCCTTCGATGTTCTGATAGTCTCGTGGTATTGTACTACAAATTGTCCATTTCGTATACTCGGTCATTCGCATAGTTTCGTGCACAGATGCACGCTTAATGCCATAATCAATGTTTTAGGTAGTCTTCAATGTTCTCAGAGTCATGCATGTGATGCACATCTCGATATTGCCTTCAATGTTCTACCATCGCCGGTCTACCTCGAACCGTGCACTTGATGTACATCGCTTCAATTGTTGATCGTTCAATGTTCTTTCTTAATGTTCGACATACACTAAGACCTTTACTCGATTCGAGCCATACTTTGCTATCTCGATAGGAACACTAGCATAATATGGCACATTTTACTAGGCATGAAGGAGTAGGGAGAAGGGACAAGAACCTGCCCACCTTAAGCCGATACTCCTTGTCGTTTCATCGAGTTGATGCAGCTCGATCCCATAACTTTGTTGCATGGCTAAATCTCCTGACTTAGCCATTCCGTTGAGCTACTCGACTGATTCGGCCTATCGAGCCCATGCCTCAGTCTGTTGCAAGGCAAGGTTTTGGTTTTCTGGATACTGTTACGAATAAGGAAAAATGCCGACCTCTTATAATTCAGTGTAAAAGCGTAGCCTGCAAACGAAGTCACTAAAGTTAATATCTCTTCGAATCGGACTTATGTCTTGCATTGCTTCGATTCATAGATTCGAATCAACTCAAAGCTTCTTTGGGCCAACGTAACTCTTGTATCGATTCGCATCGATACTTCATCGGGTCAACGAAACTCTTCGAGTCAACGACTCGTCGTAATACACCATGCGGAGCGGGGCATCACAGAAAAGGCCAATAGTAAATAAACTGACATGGAAAAGAAATGATCCAGTCTTGATGCTAGAGCAAAAAATACTTTATTTTGTGCTATAGACAAGACTGAGTTTAATAGTACAACATGTGCCACTTCACACAAAATCTAGAAACTTTTTGAGGTAACTCATGAAGGTATTTCATAAGTGAAGGATTCCAAGATTTGTCGGCTCACACAAGAGTATAAGGCTTTCAGAATGAAGCCAAAAGAAACCATCACACAGATGTTCACAATTTTTCTTGATATTACTAATCCTCTCTCTTCTCTTAGAAAGGAATATAGTAATCATAAAAATATACGCAAAGTGCTCATGGGATTAACCAAGAACTGGAACCCGAAGGCAACAATAATCATTCAAGGAAGCGACCTCACCACTATGCTTGAGACACTCATGGGGTAGCTGATAATACATGAGCTAGATCTTAAAGACTTTGAAGAATCGGCACCAAAAAAAAGACAATAGCATCCAAAGCACATCTCAAGAAAGTCTCTAGCAAGGAGACTAAATATGATGACTCAAACGGTGAGGAACATGTCCTGATGGTCAAAACCTTCAAGAAATGCTTGAGATTTGAGAGATCAAACAGAAAGAAGAAAGATCATCAAGACAACAATAAAGAAGAACCTGTCTGTTGTGGATACAAGAAGACGAGCCATATAAAGAAAGACTGCCCAAATGCCAAGAAAGAAAATCGCTATAAACGTCCAAGCAAAAGGCTACACTACAACAAAAAACCCTTTTAATGACGCTCGAAAAGGAGTTTTAATGACGGCTGATACATAAGCGTTATTAAGTTGAAAAATACCTTTTTTCTATGACGGTTTAGGCTAATTCTGGGCTTTTTATAACGTTTATAAAACAAAGCGTCATTAATATTTTAGAGCGGTGGCAAACTTGTAATATTTTGTAAACTTATTAATATGTTCATACCATTCGTCGCCTCTCTCCTCAACAGACTTCAACTCTATTTCTTCCTTTCTCCATCCAAAAAAAAAATTAGGGTTAGGGTTTTGAGAAGAGAAAGATAAGAAATCGTGTCCGAGAAATCACTGCGAGCTCTGCGGAGAAGAAGCCTCCCTCTATTGTGAGCTCTGCGAAGAAGAAGCCTCCCTCTGCTGCGACGCCGACTCCGCCTTCCTCTGCTTCCGGTGCGACCGTCGCGTCCACGCCGCCAAGATGGACCCTCCCGTCGCGAGGCACGGAGCTCGACTTCTCCTTCGCGAGGCTCACGCCGCCGAGATGGATCCTCCCGTCGTCTCTCTACTGGCCCCCCTCGACCTCGGCTTCTCCTCCGCGGTGGACACCGTGCTGTGGGCCGCGGTCACCGCTCTCGAGTCCGTAGCCTTGGTTTCCATGCTCTGCTGCTTCTTCCTCTTCTGCGGCTGCAACCTGTGAGTGATCCTCCGCCCCATGGTCAGTCCACTTCATTTTGGTTGTTTGGGTTTTGTTGGCGTGCTGCTGCGGCGATAGTGCGTTTCAAGTGTTTGATTAATTGATTGTATGGTTGTGAACTTGTATGTTGTTGTCGAGTAGGCAGCAGTAGGCACCGCTGCTTTTGGGGACTTAAATCTCTATTTAAGGTATTTTTTGTCTTGATGAGATCAGAGTTTTCCTTAGATCATATCTTCTTGAAACTTGACACTGAAGATACTGTATTTCTTGACCAATGGATAAACATTTAGTGTTGTTATAACAGACATATATAGACTGTCTTCACTTGAAGAAGACAGATAAGTTAAGGATGCATATTGAGGATCCCATGGAATGTGATAATAATTCCGCTAGCAGGGCTAATGATGAAGATGAATCTCCAGAATACCAAGCTAAGGTTTTGCTCTTTTCTCTTTCTGAGTTCTTCTCAAGTCTGTATTTCAAGTCTTCTGTTGATACTGTTACTGTTTTTCAAATCAATGATTCTCACTCATCCGGGCTTGTGCAGGTGGAGAAATTGAAAAGTCTCTCGAAGCTTCCAGATATTTATGAAAGGCTGACCAGGTCCCTAGCTCCAAATATATGGGAGTTGGATGATGTCAAAAAGGGTCTTCTCTGTCAGGTCCTTACATTACTCAATTTTGCTTTGGCAGTATGACACATCTCTGTTAGATTACCAAATTTTGACAAATTTTATACCAGTATCACTAATCTGTTAGATTACCTTCTTAGTTCCTTATCCTTGTATGTGAGTGTTGTTATGCTTGAGCTTGTTTGTATGATTTAAAGAATACTCCTAATAGCTTTAGGACTTCTCGAATGTTTTCCATAAGCTGAATTATCGTCAAATATCTCCAAATTTCACTCTCTTTCCAGATAAATAATCCGTGTTTTTTCAAACCAATAACACATTCAACTTTTTGCCTTTTTTCCAGATAAATTTTGGAGTCACGTTTCTGTAAATTGGAGACTTGGAGTTTTTTCTTCAAGGAGATCAGAGAAACCATTTTACTTCAATCAATAATGCTGACTGAACAGTTTGTATACATAAGTATGCTAACATCTGTTCATACTGTAAGTTACTTCACTTCTAAACTTTTGAAGCATCACTTTCAATTTTTATAATGACATTACAATAAACTTGCAACTGTTTTTTGTTGTTCAACAGTTGATACATCGAGTGAAATAGAGGGTCTAATTAAAAAAAAAATCGGTAAGAATAAAGTAAGCTGTAGCAATTTCTTTTTTATTGTGGTTCACAATTGTTAATGTTCTATCCTGTAGGAAAATGACACAAAATTGCATCGAGTAATTGTTGGTATTTTACAATGATAAATCTGGCAACAAATGGCTCATACATGCAAGGAGGTAAATAAGCTCAGTAGTTATAGACGAATACTGATCTATCTGTATTCATGTCTTACTCTTAGTTATTTCATTTCGAAGTCGGATGGTTCTAGAAATTCTTTAATACTTATTATTTAAAATCATATAAGATATACATCTATCCATTATCTTTTTCGTCGACTTTTGGTTATTGTCAATCTTCTCTGTGACCTACTCTTAGATGCCTCTAATTCTGAAAAAAGTAGTGGCGACCACGTTATAACAGGTTAAGTCCCATCTTTTTATGTTTTATATGACTCACTGCACTAATTTGGGAAGAGATATGTTGCTTTAGAAGAATATGTTTTTTCAAACCAAGAACACATTCAACTTTTCTTGCCACAATCTCTACAGAAGGGAGGTTTAGATGTTAGGTATGACTGCATGACAGTAAGAACGAGTAACTTGAATTCAGACACTATGCAAAGCAGGGTAACCACCAAGGCTGACTCATATTATCCATCGTTCTCTCTGGAGTTTACATCAGCCTACTGAACCCAAAGCACAACATGGTCTGGTAGTGTCTACCCATTTTCCTGTATATTTCCTGGACATTTCTCTTGACAGTGGCTTGCTCCCGTTGCTTGTCACTCACTAGAACCTTGTCTGTTCTTTGGAAAAATCAATAAATACGTTCTTTTAGACTGTATTGAATATCTTGAGTATTAGTACTTTTTGTGTACCTTATGTATTTACCTAGTATTGAATTTCTTGGGTACTAGATTTTTTCTTCTGCCATATGAATTATGTTACATGGTGGTTCTGGTTACAAGAACTTTTATGTTTCTGCACATTTCTTATAAACATATGTTGTTTCTTGCAGGTTAAGCCTGAAGAAATCACTGGCATAATGAAAGATTTTGATGAGCCTGGATCTCTTGCACCAACTGGTTTATACCTTGGTAACACAAAGTACATGGTGATCCAAGGGGAACCAGGTGCTGTTATTCGAGGGAAGAAGGTATGGTCTACAAGTTCTTTGGCTGTTGGGAATCTCTTGGCCTTGAATATTATCAAGGACATGATGATGTCCATATCTTGAATGTGCATGCATAAGTGTTTCTGCCATGGGGAGTGGTGTTGAAAATTTTCGTGTGCAGATTCAATTGTATACTGTTCGTTCACACACACGCACACACGCGATTACTGGCCCTGATTATTGCCTTACTGGTGGGTTTCTCTATTCTTCTGGCAGGGTTCTGGGGGTGTTACTGTCAAAAAAACAAATATGTCTCTGATTGTTGGCGTTTATGATGAGCCAATGACTCCTGGTCAGTGCAACATGATCGTTGAGAGGCTTGGTGATTATCTCAATGAACTGGGTTATTAAGTTTGTTATGGTCCTTACAGATTTTATTTCTATCTGGTGTTGTCCTTGCATTGCAATGCTCAAAATGACTATAATCAAATTCGGCACGAAGAGAATCATGGTACACTTGCCTAAACGGAACCAAATCATTTCTGGAGTTATTTTCTTAATTATAATATGAAAATTGACTTGTGCTAGTTGCGACATGCCTTTTTCAAGTTCCATATCATCTTTATTCGCTATAGCTTGCAATTTTTATGTTATAGCAGTAGGTCAAGAATTTTCTTGTGCACTTCTGAAAGTAATTCTCTCCTTTTCTTTTTATATGGTTTAGAAATGTATTTTGTTTTACTAAACTGAAAATGAGTAAGCTGGAATGCAAAGATGTCGTGGTTGGCAAGGTTCTTAAGATTCTGACTCAGTTATAGTGTGGAAAGTTGATAAATTGTTCATGTTTTGTTTATGGTGTTTTCAGAAATTACACTTTTTTTGTTTCACTACTTTTCATAGTTTAATAATATTTAAAATTTCTTGATTTCATCCTATGTGTTCAACATTATGGCAGGAAGAATGGCGTAGAGGCCTCAAAGCACTACGGGCCGATATTATCAGCAAACTCAAGAAGGCAGTACCAGAATTGGAGAAAGAGGCTGGATGGAGACTTTTGATTATGTATTCAATTTAGGCTTATTTCTACACCTTAGCATTTTGTTTCACTTTGTTCTCAATTGTGAGGGAACCACTACTGTGTGTTTTACTGTTGTAAATATATATATGTATTTGGATATTCAATGTAAGATGTTGATATGTACTCTATTTTGAGAAATGTAATAAAGATGGTGATATATAATGTTAAGTTTTGGAATGTAATATATACTGTGCAGTATAGAGCATTATAAATATGCTAATTGAATAGTATAAAGTGTTATAAATGTGCTGCATTGAGCCTATACATATTATCTATTCATGACGTTTTAAAATTGCTCTGAATTGTGCACTATATATTAACTATTCATAACGCTTTTATAGAAACTATTCATGACGGTTATTTTATGACGCTTTTAAAAAACATTTATAACACCCGTTTTTATAACGGTTGCTGTGGAAAAAAAGCGTCATGGTTCGTCATTAATGACGCTTTTTAGCCGTCATTAAAAGGGTTTTTTGTTGTAGTTTCGTATAATAGTAGTTTCGTGACAACTGTGCCACAACTGCATGCTTCACAGGCGAAGCATACCCTTCGATGTTCTGATAGTCTCGTGGTATTGTACTACAAATTGTCCATTTCGTATACTCGGTCATTCGCATAGTTTCGTGCACAGATGCACGCTTAATGCCATAATCAATGTTTTAGGTAGTCTTCAATGTTCTCAGAGTCATGCATGTGATGCACATCTCGATATTGTCTTCAATGTTCTACCATCGTCGGCCTACCTCGAACCGTGCACTTGATGTACATCGCTTCAATTGTTGATCGTTCAATGTTCTTTCTTAATGTTCGACATACACTAAGACCTTTACTCGATTCGAGCCATACTTCTATCTCGATAGGAGCACTAGCATAATATGGCACATTTTACTAGACATGAAGGAGTAGGGAGAAGGGACAAGAACCTGCCCACCTTAAGCCGATACTCCTTGTCGTTTTATCGAGTTGATGCAGCTCGATCCCATAACTTTGTTGCATGGCTAAATCTCCTGACTTAGCCATTCCGTTGAGCTACTCGACTGATTCGGCCTATCGAGCCCATGCCTCAGTCTGTTGCAAGGCAAGGTTTTGGTTTTCTGGATACTGTTACGAATAAGGAAAAATGCCGACCTCTTATAATTCAGTGTAAAAGCGTAGCTTGCAAACGAAGTCACTAAAGTTAACATCTCTTCGAATCGGACTTATGTCTTGCATTGCTTCGATTCATAGATTCGAATCAACTCAAAGCTTCTTTGGGCCAACGTAACTCTTGTATCGATTCGCATCGATACTTCATCGGGTCAACGAAACTCTTCGAGTCAACGACTCGTCGTAATACACCATGCGGAGCGGGGCATCACAGAAAAGGCCAATAGTAAATAAACTGACATGGAAAAGAATGATCCAGTCTTGATGCTAGAGCAATAAATACTTTATTTTGTGCTATAGACAAGACTGAGTTTAATAGTACTACATGTGCCACTTCACACAAAATCTAGAAACTTTTTGAGGTAACTCATGAAGGTATTTCATAAGTGAAGGATTCCAAGATTTGTCGGCTCACACAAGAGTATAAGGCTTTCAGAATGAAGCCAAAAGAAACCATCACACAGATGTTCACAATTTTTCTTGATATTACTAATCCTCTCTTCTCTTAGAAAGGAATATAGTAATCTAGAAATATACGCAAAGTGCTCATGGGATTAACCAAGAACTGGAACCCGAAGGCAACAATAATCATTCAAGGAAGCGACCTCACCACTATGCTTGAGACACTCATGGGGTAGCTGATAACACATGAGCTAGATCTTAAAGACTTTAAAGAATCGGCACCAAAAGAAAAGACAATAGCATCCAAAGCACATCTCAAGAAAGTCTCTAGCAAGGAGACTAAATATGATGACTCAAACGGTGAGGAACATGTCCTGATGGTCAAAAACTTCAAGAAATGCTTGAGATTTGAGAGATCAAACAGAAAGAAGAAAGATCATCAAGACAACAATAAAGAAGAACCTGTCTGTTATGGATACAAGAAGACGAGCCATATAAAGAAAGACTGTCCAAATGCCAAGAAAGAAAATCGCTATGAACGTCCAAGCAAAAGGCTATCATTGCGAAAATATGCAAATACTAACATCACCATGAAAGTGAAGCCAGTGAATCAGAAGAAGAGAGTCCACACCATAATGCCAATATTGTCTAATGCCATTCGATCAAGTATCTACTAATACTCTTTATGATAATTTTACTTTCGATGAGTTATTTAATACTTTTAGCGATTTACTTAAAGAACACAAGAAGGTTCTTGACAAGTATAAGCAGTCTAGAAAAGATCAACACGTGATTGAGAATGAAAGGTACTATACTTTATTGAATGAAATAAGAAAGATACCTTCCACTAGTGACACAGAAGAAGTATCGATACTAAAGCTGAGTTTACATGACGCTCTTGATAGTATTGAAAAGAGATGTTAGAGTATGCTAAACTCAATATTGTATATGAGTTGAAAAAGAAGAAATACAACATAGTTGTATAAAGAATAAATGTTTTATCTGTCAATATGATGAGGCTTGTGCTAACTCTAAAAATATAGAGATTAAATTGGATAAACAGGCTATACCTATAACCCAATCCAATTCTATAGCACATCACAAAGTCATGCATGGGAAAAACGTCCAAAAAAAAAAACAAGACATGCTATACAAAAACACACATTCTTTTATAAGTATCCACAGAAGACACAGATGACTCATATCTACACTACGACACCTAGCACCAACACCTCTGTCGTGTGTCACTATTGGTGGTCAACAAGGACATATTTCACAATATTGCAGAGTTAGAAGATAGACATGAAGATATATGCATGGCTACAAAAAAAACACTTCCAGACCCTCAGTATAATCTTTCAAAAAAATTTGGAATGAAGCTATAAATACAACATGCCATGTGTTGAATGGGGTTCAAATTCGACATATATTGAATAGATACCCTATGAGCTTTAGTTTGATATAAATCCAATATTTCCTATTTTAAAGTTTTTGGATGTAGATGTTTTATTTTGTATACTAAAGACAACTTGGGAATGTTTGATTCTAAGGCAGATGAAGGAATTTTCTCGGATATGCTTTTGAGTAAAGGATTTAGAGTTTTTAATAAAGGTTTATTGATCGTAGAGGAATCTGTTAATGTTACATTTGATGATATTAATAGTCAATTACCTAGTGACTAATGAGGAAGATGTCGGCAAAACATATAGTAAGAAACCTGAAGATACTCCCACCGGTACAAGATATCTGGGAGTCTGATAAAGAAGATGAGGTTCATGACATATCATCCAGAAAACTAGATCATGGTGATGTACCTAAGGGAGTAAGCACTCGTTCTTCTACTAGAGATATAGCAACAAACACAAGTTGATCCTAAAATATAGTAGAAGCTTTTAATGATAAATTTTGGATTTTTACTATACAAGATGGATTGAACCAATTCGAGAGGAATCGGGTTTGGAAACTCGTTCCTAACCCTAATGACACTCTATAATTGGCACCAAGTGGGAATTCTAAAATAAACTAAGTGAGGATGGACAAGTCATTCGTAATAAAGCACGCTCGTAGCTCAAGATATAATCAAGAAGAAGGAATTGATTATGAGACATATGCTCCAATTGTAAGACCTGAGCCCATTTGCAAATTTTATGCTTTTGCTACTTTTCATGATTTTAAACTTTTCCAAATGGATATTAAAAGTGCATTTTGAATAGTTTTATTAATGAGGGAGTTTTTGTAAAATAACCTCCTGGTTTTGAAGATTTTAAATTTCCAGATCACGTTTTCAAGTTGCGTAAGGCCCTATATGGACTCAAACAAGCTCCATGTGCATAGTATGATCGCCTCAGTTCCTTCCTACTTAAAAGTAGTTTTTCAAAAAGAAAAGTTGACACCATACTTTTTATAAAACTACTTGATGACAATCTTTACTAGTGCAAATTTTGATGACATTATATTGGTTCTACTAATAAGTTTCTATGTCGAAAACTTGCTAAGTCTATGCAGAGTAAATTTGAGATGAGTATGAAAGAACTCACTTATTTTCTCGGATTGTAAATCAAACAAAATTTACAGGGAACGTTCATTAATCAAGCTACACGAAGGATTTGATGCAATTTTTTTGACTTCGATAATGCAAAACCTATCGGTAGAACGATGGCTACACCAACAAAGCTTGATACTATTGGATGTGGCAAATTATTCGACTAGTATAAGTATCGATGTATGATTGGTAGTTTATTCTATTTAACGGCTAGTCGTCCAGATATTATGTTTAGTGTTTGCCTATGTGCTAAATATTAAGCTAATCCTAAGGAATCACACTTATGTACAGTTAAGCGTATCTTCGGATGCCATAAAAGAACTTTTACAGTCTGCTTGACCTTATAGGTTATTCAGATGCTGATTATGTCGGATGCAAAATAGATCATAAAAGTACCAGCAATACTTGTCATTTCCTATAAAAAGCTTTAGTCTTTGTTTTAGCAAGAAACAAAATTATGTAGCATTATCAACTACTAAGCTGAGTATATTGATATAGGACGTTAATGTACACAAATTTTTTGGATGAAGCAAACCTTAGAAACTATAATCTGCACTTTAAAAACATTCTCATCTACTATGACAACACTAGTACTATTATCTCACTAAGAACCCTATATGTCACTCACGCACTAAGCATATAGACTAAGCATATAGAAATACGTCATCATTTCTTATGTGATCACCAATTACACATAGACATCTGTTTAGAATTTATTGACACTGAACGTCAGCTAGCAGATATCTTCACAAAACCATTAGCCGAGGATCACTTCAACTATATTCATTGTGAGTTAGGTATTCTAGATTTAATTTATGATGCATGGTGACTTATGTCATTAAAATGTTTTTGTTTTAATCTGACAATCTTTAAAATTTAGATTATTTTGGGTACACACTGAAGCCCTTCTGTAAACGAGATGTAAATAGCCTTAAGTGACACGATACTGTGTCATCGGACCATATGCACTAGCTAGGATCCGGCCCCTACAACTAACCCAAGATGATCAAATCCATAAATTCAGGACTAATCACAAAGCCTCCCTATCAGAAAAGATACCTTATTCAACTAAAAAAATCCTATTCCCCCTCACCCATAAAGCCTTCCCGGTTCTCGCTCCTTGAGAACCTGTTTCTAGTGTGTCTGCCCTTCTCCTGCCTACTGAAATTGCCATGGCGAAGCATCCGAAGCATAACTGCAAACTCACACGATCTTTGTCGAGAGATAGGAGCATTCGGTGGAACCGGCGAACTACACTTGCTTCTCTTTCTTAAGTAACCCAGTGCTCCAGACGGGGGAAATGAAAGCAGAATTCATCATCTCTCTTCCCTCCCACATGTTCAATCTTTTTTAGCGGTTTCCCCAGAGATCTTTATCATTAATGCAACCTTCATTTTGCTCATTCATGGTTATAGATTGATGGGTTAATCATTGTATTTTACCTACATGGACCAAACGATATAATTTTGGAACAAAGAAACCGAACCTGGACCGAACTCTGATCGAGTTCGAGCTGATCTCGGTCCCTATGGTTCCAAAACAAAACTAGGTCGCCCTACTTGTTTTAAGTTGTGGCTTAACTCATATGATCCCAAACTCCCCTATTCATTATAGAATCGAAAAAGCTCCTCTCCGCTTCATCTTCTTAAACCCTAAAAAACCAAAACCTTAGCCTAGAGATATCTCCATCCAAGCCATCTTTTCTCTCCATATTGTAGATCTGAGGCTATTTCAAACTTCTCTATCAAATTTTCTACTCGTTTTGAGGCATAAATCTCTACTTATCTCCATTTATTTAATGGCTCCAAAAACTTTTGGGAAGAAAAAGAGAAAGGTAGACAAGGCATCCTCATCTCATCCTCCTCAAGAGGAAACCCACAATTCTTTGTTCATTCCACCCTTATCCAAAGAAAGGTAGATGACTGGTTTGAGGATTTCCAAAAGAGATAAATATGTCCGGGAAATCCCATTAGTTTCGCTATATTTTCTAATTTCCAATCCAACTTTAGAGACTTGGGACTTGAGGAACTGATCAAACTTGCAATCCTATTTATTCTAATGTCATTCGTATATTTTATTATAATTTGGCCTATTCCTAGGGATCTATTTATTCTAGAGTCTGCGACATTGATATTGAATTCGATGATGCCGATCTGAGCGAGGTCCTACATATCCTGAATTAGGGTGATGCTCTCTGGTTGAAATCGTAAAATTCAATTTTGGTAACGATATGACACTTGAATCTTTTAAGGACGTTTTGTGATCCTTATCCTAGACTACCAGGTAGACTTCTTCCTAGGTATCTGAACCGGTATTTCTATGAGCTACATCGTATAATCTTGCTGCCATCTTGCCTAAGATAGGATCTACTGACGAGATCATGTACTTAGAGATGTCAGCTTTACATTATATCCACTTTTCCATTCCCTTTAGTCTTCCTAAGACCATGATTCAGGCTATAGTACGGTGTCGTAAGAAGGAACAAAACCTACTTTATGCCATGTATTTATCGATCATCTTTAGGAGTTTTTCTATTGCTTTGGATACCTGTCCTTTCGAAGATATTCAGTCTTGTCTACTTCTAGCTCGTAGGACTAGTCCTAACTTTTCTAGTGTTGATAATGACTCATCATCTGATGAGACTCCTGCTGAGCTGCACCTACTGATGATGTTGTACCTCCTTATATGACTGCTGCTGCTCCACCTACTGTTACTTTGGACTATCTTCACGACATGCTCCACGATCGTTTCAGACTTGAGGAAGATCGTTACCGTTAGCTGGACTTTCATTTTACATTCCATGCCCTGATTAGGAATACTCTTTCTGACATTGAGTGGAGTATATCTCACGCACATGGAGGTCATATTCCTCTAGTCAGGCACCCTCACCATCTAGGACCCAGAGTTGATTATCCAGATGCTCAGAGATATTTTGAGCCTACTGTTGATTTTATGATTCGAACTGGACTGTTGAGACTGGGGACAATACTAGTTGATTTTGGCTTTAAGTTTGTGCTAGATGGATATTGTTGCTTCTTTCTATGATTCGAACCAGTCTAACTTAGTTTTGGTGATTAGTTCATTTTAGTTTATTCAGTATGCACTAGATGTCATGTATGACTTTTGTACTGAACATATTGGTTACTTTATGTGGTTTATGCTCTTTATTATCTATGATTATGGTTTATTTAATTGCTACTTGTTTTTTATATATATGTAAATTTACTAAACTGCTACTTGCGTATGATTCATAACTTGTTTATGACCATTTGTGATGCTTCACTCTATTTTTTGTTTGTTCTGTGGTTCATCATTTGTAGGGGAGCACACCATTTTGATTAAATGACAATGTTGAAGAAGTAGTACAATCACCAAACAATGACCCAAATAAGGACCAAAGCTGATATTTTATTTACTTTATTTGGTACATCAATCAAAGTTTGTCAATTATCAAAACGGGGGAGATTGTTGACCCATAGGTCATGGTCAAACCTGATTTTGATAATCGACTAAGCTCTATCTTAATAGAACTTATAAATAGAGAACTGAAGAATATTTCTTGTTAACTAAACTATGACAGGTGCGACATTATAAAAGTTTGCTAAAACAAAATTTTCAATTTTATTATATATTTTGCTTTTTATTTTAGTCTGGGAAAAATATGTACCTCGAGTCATAATTGGCACTTGGTCAGCTTCCTAGCCTTCGTTTCAAAAAGCCAAACCGTTTTACAAACTCTGTTCAACCTAAGCCAAAAACCCATATCAAAACCAGCCAAACCAAGTCCAAATCAAACATGGACCCTGCTGGATACAAAGGGACGGAGCTCGAACCGAACTCGGTCACCTTGACCCAGACCTAAAGATCATGTCCACCTAAAGACTAGGCTCCCAATGTTCTAATTTTTGAATGTTAGGGAACTGAACTTTGCCCGAGTTCGGTCCCTAAGAATCCTATAAATAGAAGAGAATTTTTCCATTTCCAACATAATTCATTCTTTTATTCTTCTATCTATTCGAGAGTTTCGTTCAGCTTTTAACCTTCCTATTCCAAGCTTTACAACTCCTATAGCCAGCTAAGTGCCAGTGCGGTTCGATCTAGAAGTTGGTTCGAGTTGAAAAAAGGCTTGAAAACAATTTTGTTTCCATCTGAGTTTGATGTCGACAAGCAATTCGAATCAAAAGCTTGTGGTTGTGAAGTAGTCGAGCGCACATATCAAAAACACTAGTCTGTCAGAAGTTGCAAGTACTTCGGATCAAAGCTTGTGTTTTACTTTATAGTTGTAGCATTTGGTTTCCTAGAATTTATTTCAAATTTGGAGAATATTTTTTATTAATAGGTAATGGTTAGAATCATCATTAATTATGTTTCGATTTTGAGATCACAAGGATTCGTACATAAGCCTATTGGTGAAGTATGATAAAATTTGGTCATATGCGGTCATTAGGGTCCATAGATAGTACCAAAATGTTATTTTACTATTTTAGATTTTCTAGATTTTTTAAGAGATTTTTAGATAATTTTATCTATTTTAATTATTATTATTTTTATAGGCTTCTAGGATTTACTGTGATCTTGTGATCACCGGAACTAGCAACGACGACATTGATCAATTCAAAGCGCAGATGCATGAGATCTTTCAAATGAGCGACCTTTGTCTCCTAAGCTACTACTTAGGGATCGAGGTGAAGCAGGCCGGTGGTCATATCACGCTCTGCCAAGCTAGCTACGCGGCAAAGATACTGGACATTGCTGGTATGGGTACGTGCAACCCGTGCCACACTCCGAATAAGGGATTTTTTTTAGGACAAATATTTTCTTTGGACTATAGAACCCTAGAACTATTTTTTTAGAGTTTTCTAAGAATTTTAGGAATTTTTTGGGATTTATTTGGTGTTGAATTGAATTTTTATTGAGTTTCTGTGATTTAGATATTAGACTAATCTGGATTTCCTTTAATTCAAGTCTTGATAGAATTCCTCTAAACAATCCTTATCTTATAACTGTATTTAAATACATCTAATCCTAGTGGAATCATATCTATAATAATTTAAACTAATTCTTATTTGAACTAATCCTAATCATATCCAAATTAGGTAATCATAATCATATCCACATTAATTAAATTTTGACTATATTTAAATTAGGTAATCTTACTCATTATATATACCTATTGAACACTTATGAAATAAAATCAACTATCATATTTTCTTTCCCAAAATTTCTTATTTTCGTCCAAAATAGCCTAAAATTTTTCATAAATTCAGTCTCAATTTTCAAAGGCTGTATCAACTTCGAAGGATCATAACTCCTAACTCTGGACTCTGTTCGACCTTTAATTTTTTGTTAGAACCGTATCGAGGTTAGTTTTTCGAATATGTAATTTATTTTCTAGAATTTTATGTATGAATTTTTGGAAAATTATTTGAGTGTCGGTTGTCCAAAATCGATACGTTGTATGGTTTTCAAGATTTCGGGTGATCCCAGACTCCATTTTCTGATCCATTTGAAGTTTTGGAAAAGTGACATGAAGATCTACAACATATAGATTTTCCAGAAATTTATATGAGCATCTAATATTTTTTTAATATATGGAATTTAGTTTTGGCCGATGATTCATCGATTTGGTCATGGTTAGCCATAATGTCGATAACTTTTGACCAAATTATGATTTTATGGCATCGTTGATTCCAGTGCACTTGTGGCACTAATATCTACTTGGTTGCACACTCAAGTTATTAAGTTTATGTCGTTTGACTAGTTAGTCAACAATATACCTCGATTTGTGCTACGGGTCCCGAATTTGGAACCGTGATCCTTGGCCTAGAACTTGTGTTTAATTTTGATTTCAGATTTTAATTAGGTTAAATTGGAATTTTAGATATTTATTCAAGAATTAAAATAGAATTAATTAGGTTAACCCATTAGCCACTTTCTAGGATTTCTAGACTGGGGATTTTAAATCTAACTTGTGGTTGTTTATGTGACTGGATAGATCAGGCTACGACATCTTGAATTTGTGACTTCATCATCTATCGAAGAAGGTAAGTATTACTCTTACCTATGTTGCATTTATTTTGTACTGCATAATCTTTATATTGTCCTTTCACAATTACTTCTTTATAATTCATGTTATCGTTTTTCTTGATTCATCATTATTACTACTTGTGCACAAGAGTTAGAATAGTTAGTATATATATATAATGTTCATGTCTTACTTCTTGTTTATTATGTTTACTGTTTTATCATATTGTTAATGTTTTATCGTAATAAACATGTATCGTGAGTGAGTCGGATGGGAAAATACAACAAGTAAGCATGTGATCAACGAATTAAATACAAACTCCCAATACATTGATTGCATAATGTCAGTCATGCACCACACCTATGACTGACAGATATCCCAAACCATCTACATGTAGAAAGTTAGTATTCTAAAATACACAGTACACGTGACTTGATGATTGCTTCTATATTTTTATTGTTGACTCCCATCGAGTTTATTTCACACTGTTATCATGTCATAGTAGTACTCTTCTTATCATATTAAGTCATGCCTATAGTTTTTCTCGTTTACCTTCCTTATTATTTTATCATGCATGTATGCTATACTGTGTAATGTAGTGTTATGGTGATCTTGCTCCAATCCTGACTGGATAACTATTTTTCAGCTTTAGATGACGTGATCTGTCCCGCCGTCTATGGTAAGTATGTTGGAGACATTGATGTCACTGGCATACTCGATTCCAGCACTGATTTAAATTAGCATTTTTTTCTTATGGATTCACATTAGTTAGTAGTTATAGCTATGGATTCTATTTTATCTATTCTATTTTTGCTACCGGATTTGTTCCCGAGACTATCTGAGTTGTAATAGATTATTTGATGATTATCTTTAGTTATTATTGAGAATATTGGATATTATTTTTGGTTATTATTGATGGCTTAGTTGTGGATGATATGTGTGTTGTGTTTGTTGTGGACCATTGTTATCATAGACAGTTTACTACTACCGATGTTGCGGCGTAGGCTGGACTTGGACACTCAATCGTATCCCAAAAGTGGGAGCGGATCGTGACAATTATGGATTCAACATCGTGGTAGAGTTTATAGGACCGTTGAGCACCTCTAGAGGGGGTGAATAGAGTGTGTACGTACAGTAGAAATAATCACCTCTTAAAATTTTAGCAGAAATAAACTATGACAGATATTAAAAGACTATAAATAAATGCAGTAAGCAAGAGATAGAAGATCAAACTCAGTGAACACCGTGATACATACCGTTTCCCTGAGAGGACTAATCCAGTCGCGAGTACTCTTGTCCGCTGTTAGTCCATAATTAACAAGCTAAATGAGCTTGTCGTCTCTTTACAACACCGTGCCTTGGTGATGAGCGTACGATCGACTCCAACAAAACCGATTCCGAAAACTGAAACATTTTCTGAATTGCAACCTCTTTACAACTCTTTGAACCAAAACTCTAGATCGAACAGAACTGTACTGGCTTTGGCTAAGAGTAGTATAGGCGAGATTTGACAGCTTTAAGAAGCTGGAAAAATACTTTAGAAGAGATAAAGAGAAGAGTGAATGAGTGATTAGAAATGAAAAATCATTTTCTATTTATAGTATTTTTGAGGACCGAACTCGGGCAGAGTTCGGATGCTAGGAACTCGCATTCGAACATTGTATAAAATTTGGGGGAACAGAATTTCAAAATCTTCTGGCCGAACTCGGTTAGAGTTCTGACCGAATTATGCTAGGTCAAATCAGCATTTCAATAGGCCAAATTTCATGGGTAGTGTGGAATTTTGGTAGAATTTTGGTGGAATTAATAGGTATTCTTTTTGGATTTGTGGACTGAGAAATAACCTAAGCCAGTAAAATTTTCTAGGATCTCACATTCTATATTCTTAGACTCAATAAAATGAAAATACAGAAGAAATATAAAATGACTCGATCTTGAATTCCAATGCACTCTTGTCTGGATGATGATGCGATGTTCCTTACTAACAATATGATGTACACGTAAACGTTCTTCATTATCAATTTCTGTAACCCGTAGCACCTGTGTCAGTTCGTATATTTGCGTATTGACTTAAGTTATTGTTGATTATCAAAATCAGGTGTGACCATTTAGCCAATGGGCCAACAATCTCTCCTATTTTGATAGTTGACTAACTTGAGTCTATACCAAAATATAACTAATATGTAACTTTAAAAATGATATACCTGACTTGTCGCAGAAATGTATCTTTTGAAGAGAGTACAAAATTTTGTATTGCTCTTTCTCCCCCTTTGTCATGTACGCAAAATGTGTGGCTCCTCCGCAATATGTGGGCAACAATCCAACAAAGACAAAGAAATAGATAGAGTAATATCCATACAAAATAGATACTAAGCAAGTCACAACCCAGTAGAATTAGCAGTAGCAGTGTAAATAGAACTGAAACTCAAATAGCATAGACAGAAATAGTACTGAAAGAAAATGCATAATGTCATAACTGAAAGAGTGTATAACTGCTACATAAGTCCAATTGAAAGAGTTTGGACTGCTACAAAGTACACTACTACAAAGATCTTCATCGGCAAAATAAAATCACAAAAATACTAAGCCAAATCCTAAATTACATCTGAACGTCATTGTCGACAGGGTCATAGGAGGATGAGGATCGACATATGTTGTCGTCGAGTCAAAATCCAAATGTGTATCGATCCTCAAGCCTCGGTCCGTCAAATCTAGGATAACGAAGGATCTCGAATGGGTGATCGGATGATGCACCAGCAACCACTGAATGTCAGCAATGCCATTCCTCAAGACCTGAGCTTGAGAGGTATGGCGGGATACTGCATCGACATAGCTCTAATGAAGTTGTCCTGAAAGAGTGACAAAGTCATCGAACCACTGATAGAACTGAGGATCAAATCTAGGAGCAGCAAGGGCAAGAGCAGGGGCTGGAACGTCTAGATCAGCATGAACATCAGCAGGAGGAGCACCAGGGGCCTGTTTGGTTGGATGTAGGTGCTTGAAAGTGTGAAAGTGGGAGTTTCATTGGATTGTAACTCATTTGAGTTACAATACATTCCACCTTCCAAAAAGTGTTTGGTTGCCAAACTTTTTGTCCCCCCGCAAGTGGGCACTTGCAATGTAGTTTGTTTGGATGACCACTTGAAAGTGGCGTTGATGGACTTCGTGTGTTTGGTTAGGACATTGCAAGTGATATAATCACCCTCATGAAGAATGGTAAGATTACCCACAAAAAAAATTATGAAACATGTTCCCAGCAAAATGACATGTTCCCAGCAAATTGATATCTATTAAATTTTTCCAGCCAATATGATACATGTTCCAAACAAATATGATATGTTCGCAGCAAGATGACATGTTCCCAGCAATATGATACATGTTCCCAGAAATTAACACATGTTCACAACATATATGATATGTTCCCAGCAAGTATTCATGTTCCCAGCAACTATGATACATGTTCCCAGCAAATATGATACATCTTCCCAGCAAATTGACATGTTCCCAGCAAATTGATATCGATTATATGTTCCAGACAAATATACATGTTCGCAGCAAGATGACATGTTCCCAGCAAATATGATACATGTTTCCAGAAATGAACACATGTTCACAACATATATGACATGTTCCCAGCAAGACAAATATGATACATGTTCGCAGCAAGATGACATGTTCCCAGCAAATATGATACACATATATGACATGTTCCCAGCAAGTATTCATGTTCCCAGCAACTATGATACATGTTCCCAGCAACTATGATACATGTTCCCAGCAAATAAGATACATCTTCCCAGCAAATTGACATGTTCCCAGCAAATATTACATGTTCCCAGCACTGGGGAACGTTCCCAGCAATATGACATGTTCCCAGCAATATGATACAACGAAACAAAATCTTGTTCGCAAGGACAATATGGGCTCAGAGAATGAAAACTGAAAATAAATAAAACTTGTTCAGGAGAACATTATGGGCTCAGAATGTTGCAAAATGTCCTTCGAAAAATATCATCATGAAGAACATATCAAAAAAGAAAATTCCTCTGTACAAAATATAGGTCCGGCAAACCAAACAAATAGGATACATGCTCTCTGCAAATATGATACATGTTCCCTGCAAATATGATACAGAAAACCAGCAATATGACATGTTCCCAGCAATATGACATGTTCCCAGCAAATATTACATGTTCCCAGCAATGGGAAATGTTCCCAGGCATATGACATGTTCCCAGCACTATGATACAACGAAACTAAATCTTGTTCACAAGGACAATATGGGCTCAGAGTATGAAAACTAAAAATAAGCAAAACTTGTTCAAGAGAACATTATGGGCTCAGAATGTTGCATTCTCATATTTGCTGGGAACATGTATCATATTCACTGGGAACATGTATCATATTCACATTGAAACACAATTCATCATAGCCCATAATGCATTCTCATCATCGCCCATATATTATAAGAAAATAAGACCAACAGTTGCTGCAGTAACCAGAAACAGCCCCAATAACTTAGGGCCTGTTTGGTTGGGTCCAAGTGAGCTGAAAGTTGAGACTTTTGTGGGGTTTCACCAGATATGAAGGCAGTTTCATTATTTGGTTCGGCTGAGTAAATGGACTTTAAGCCCATATAAGATTTCTAGAAAGCAAACTCATCATAGCCCAAGAAAACAGCAGCAAATCTCATCACAGCCCAAGAAAACAGCATCAGAAAACAGCAGCAAATCTCATCACAGCCCAAGAAAACAGCATCAGAAAACAGCAGCATGTTACAAAGATAGAAAAGCAGGGGATTAACAAAAGCTTTGTGACATCAAAAGATCAGGGAATTGAAGTAACACATTCCCAGCAGCCTATGGGCATCATAGGCCTTGTGGAAACAGCAGCATGTGCTGTTCCAGAGTAGTCAATATTACAAGCCATGCAAAAAACTGTCACTTCCACATACAAAATGAGACAAATGCTGTCAATTGCTACTAGACTACTTGTCCTGCATGAAATTATCTAGCCATGCCCGTTGGAAACTCTCGGGCAACCCTATAAACTTGTTGGCCTCAAAGTTGTCAGTGCAAAGAAAGTTGTATGCATTCATAAGTACGTCCGGCTCATATCCTTCTAAGGCAAATAATTTACTACCCATTTTCTCAATTGGGGACTTGAATCCGGTACGAAGTGCCTCGGCCATGGAAGTAACACTCCCCACCATTGAGTCATTCCCTCATTTCTCATGCTAGCCTCTCTACGACGTTTTCCCTCCGTGGATTTCGTAGATTGGGAAGTTGCAGGAATGTGGTGTGAGCCGCTACCGGGAGGAGTATCTACTTCGACGTATTCTCTTGGGCCCCATTTCGCATTGTTATCCTTCGTACGGTCTCCTCTTGCATGGTCATCTCCACATACAATTTGCAGCAAATCATAGTTCCTAATAGGAACGTTCACCCATTGTGCAAGTTTGGATTTAGCCTACGCAAATATTAATATTCAGTTATGTTAAAATCTGAAAAAGTAGCATTTCCAGATATATTCAGTTCTACAGATATATTCAGTTATGTTAAAATCTGAAAAAATAGCATTTCCAGATATATTCAGTTATGTTAAAATCTAAAAAAAAGCATTTCCAGATATATTCAGTTATGTTAACTCAAATGGGTAACATTTACCTTCTTAAGGTCATCATGTGTATCCTCGTCCATAGTCACCATCCTTTGATCTTCATCCCATCCCGCCCCTGAAAAATCTTTGGCCTTCATAATATCAAGCCACTTGGCCTTCCAACCGCGCAAATGATTGGTAACATTGCTAACGCTATAGGATGTACCAAACTTAGCATTCACCATATTGGCCACAAGTATGTAGGAACTGTTTTTGAAAGCTTTGTCACATTTTTTTCCCTCTTCAGCCTCCCTAGCAAGAATCTTTAGAAGCTCATCAGTATGTTCATCCTCCCAACGCTTGTTGGGCGTCCCCCCTTCCTTTTGGACATTCTTACCCGAACTATTGGACGGCTTCTTGGGTTTGTTCTTTTGAGGAGATTCGGCTTGGTCCTCATTAAGTCCTAGTGGAATAGATCCCTGACTAACCACAAAGGAATATGAATCCATAAAAGGATCAATATTCCCACTCCAATTTATGTCGGGCAATGATTGTGACACCCTTGAGGTTACAAGTGGACGAATGGGACTTGGTTGTGTCACCCTTTCTTGTACCCCTCCAGCTTCGTGGCCTTCACTTCCTGTACTAGTAGCCAACGACCTCCTCTTTGTTTGAGGAGGTACAAAAGGGCTGCCTACATGGGATTGGAAGTGTCGGTAGTTGGGAAAGTTGTCTCCCATCTCACCTGTTGACATGTAGAATTAAATATTTTGCAGAAGCGTACATAATATATATTTCTGTTAATACAAGGACAGAATACAATCTGGTCAGATTTTTCCCAGCACAAATATCATACAATATATGCCCAAAATATCAAAAAAACTGCTACTAACATCATTTCAAACTAACAAAAACTGCTACAACCTTTGCCACACATATTATTCCCTACCATGTCCAGTACAGTAGTCATGCCACATATGTTGTGCAATCTGATCACGCATGTCCTCCCACGCCTTCTTCACGTTACGTTGGGCTTGCGTACTATTCTGCGAGAATTGTTCATACTCGAACAAATTGTCTTCCACAACTTCCACCTCACCTAAGGACGATTCATCAACAACTAACTCGTCCTTAGGGTCAACTCCAAGTATGTAGTTGTGCAGCACACAACAAGCAAGTACAATATCAACTTGCGTGTCAAAGTCATGGAACTTCTTCTCCCCTAGGATGCAAAACCTGTTCTTCAGGGTAGCAAATGCACATTCTATTTTGCTACGCAACTTAGAATGCCTATGGTTGAAGAGTTCCTTCGCATTTGTAGGGTGATGATCCTTCTTGGGATTGAAGTAGTACCTAACTCCACGATAAGGGGCAATAAACCCCGGCATTGTGGTGTAGCCAGCATCAGCCAAATAATACTTTCCTATACGTAAAGAAGGGACATGCAATCAATTGTAAGAGTCGGAGATTCTTAACCGTTACAAAGTAAGATTATATACCTGTTATGACCTTTAGTCCATGTGGAGATGGCCTAGAAAGGGCATCCTTTAAAATTGTCATGTCATTAGCACAACCTTCCCATCCGGCCAGGATATAAGTAAATTTCTTGTCGGGGGTACAAGCCGCTAACACATTTTGTGTTACTTGTTTTCTACCCCTAAACCTTGCTACTATAGCGGCTGGGAGGGTGGCTTGGATGTGGGTGCCATCTATCATCCCTATACAATCCTACAGTTCAATGAAACGCATTTGTAACGTATAATATTATTAGGTTAGTTGTATGCAATCTTAATTATAGAAAATAACAGTTGTACCTCAAATACGGATACCACTCTGCTGAATTTAATATCTCCGTCGGAGTGTCAGATCCTGCTTGCTTCATAAATCGTTCTTGAATTGAACATATTGTGCCTAGGACTTTATTGAAATACCTAGAAACCGTCTCTCCGGATCGAATGAATTCAATGCCGCAAACTCTATTTTTTGCCTTATGTCCCAATATGTAAAGGAAGATGGCTAGTTGTTCCTCCACACAAACAGATCGCGTATCATTGAGCGACCCATTGGAACGGAAATATTTGCGAGACTGTAGAAAGCAGCACTACTCATCCTAAGGTAATAGACACAGTTATTGGGTCCTGCCGTCAATATTCGATACATGTGAGCTTGCCTCCACTGTTCTCTTATTAGGGAGGGTTCCCTTGCAATGCCTTGTCGGTCATTTCCCTCATTTTCCATTAAATTCATAATTATAGTTACAACAGTCAGTATACTAGCGACTGCGGCATTTAGTAACGGATCGTTGGGATTCGACAAATCCATCTACATGAAAACCACAATGTAATCATGTATCATGTTATGAAACATACCATCCATTACAAATAATATATCAAACAGACAGATCAGCTTGGTGTGTAAAATACCATTATTAAAAAAATTTCGTATGTAAAATCGACCCATCATAAACAGACAGATCAGCATGGGTTGAAGTTTCATAGTAATTATTTACCATTTTAACAAAATCTACACAATATTTTTAACCATTCCAACCAAATCGACCCATCATAGACATCCGGAACCAAATTTCATATGTAAAATAAATGGAAAAATGACAGATCAAATAATATTCCCCAAAATAATTAGAAAAATATTCTCAAACAACAGAAATTTGACAGATCTATAACAAAATGAGATATTTAATCCGAAAAAAATTAAAAACGACACATATTGGGGAGGAAAATCACTAGATTCGGGAGAAAAATGACAGATCCATAAGCAAATATAGAAGAAATGGAAGATCTTTGCAAAAAATTCTAGATCGGAAAAATTGGGATGAAATGAGCAGAAAATTACTAGATCCAGAAATTTTTTTACTAGATTAGGGAGGAAATCACTAGAGAGGGAGGAAAACCACTGGCAGCGGACGGCGGAAGAGCGGACCCAGCAAGCACTTCTCCGGTTTCTCAAGAGTCTCCCTCCTCCACTTTCATGGACTTCAAGCAAAAATGGAGCGGAACTCAAACTAGAGTTTTAGGAGGAGACAGGGACTGCTCCGCAGTCCCATCAACCACTTTAAGTCCATTTACTCGGCCGAACCAAACAATGAAACTTCCTTCACATCGGTGAAACCCACAAAAGTCCCACTTTCACCTCAGTTGGACCCAACCAAACAGGCCCCAGGTGGAGGTGGAGGTAGAGGATATTTCCTAGACCTAGTCTCAGAAGATGACCCGAAGATAAGACAGGAATCAAGGTTGATCTCAAACTTCCTAAAAATGACTGCTAGATGCATGGGGTACAGGAGGTTACAGTCCACCGTCCGGTAGCTGATCAACCAAGGCATGAAGGCCTTGGGGATAGATAATATGGCTCCGAAGTGAATGTGGTACATGGCAGACATCTCAAAAAATATAATCTATCAGTAGATCCCTTTTTGGGAAGTAAATCAGAATAGACAAAATGATGCAACTCATAGAAGTTTTGATTAAGGTGCTTTGCATACAGCCTACCGCCTCGAGGGACTGGATTAGGATGATACATTGCTGCATTAATGGAATCAAGGGTAACGTCTGCGGGAAATTGAACTCGGTTTATCTCAACTAATGCTTCGCCGATGTTCGACATATCGAAGTATTCACTAAGCTCATTCGAGTTGAATTCAATCTCTTTTCCGGTGATACAAGAATAGTTACTACCATCGTCTTTTATTTGCATATTACAATAAAACATATGACAACATTATCATAAATATCACTAGAAGTTTCAAAGAAATCCCTGAGTCCTAAGTTTTCAAAAGTGGAGGCGTACTCCGAGAAGATAGTAAAGTCGATTAATCGTCCGGGGCAAATTTCTCGAAAACGAAAGGCATCAAACCAAGAGTCCGCTATTTCCAAAGACAGAAATAGGGTCGTGCCATATTCCTCTTCGCCGGTAGGACGAGCAGAACTGAACATGTTTACGGGTTAATATTCGAAAGTGGAAGACAAAGCCACGGACTCTCCTGTCCTTTTCTTAAAAAGTTTGGGAGCCATGAAAATGAAAGGAAGAAAGTATAAATATACCTCAAAGAGAATAACAAAAGGAGCGGAGATCACCTACTTGAGCATTTTAGATCAAAGGAGATTTAAGATTGGAGCTTGGAAGAGGTGGTAGTGGAAGCTAGGGTTTTAGTTTTGTATTCGGATGGAGGAGGAAGAGGAAGAAGATGGAGTTAAATAGGGGCTAGGGCCGGTTGTGTTGTTCTGAAAAATTGAACCGACGCCAACCGAACTCGGCCCAAACTCGGTCAGCTACTTGCTTTTCCAATTCATTTGATGCATAATGAATAATTAATAAACTAATAACTTTTAATACTTTAATTTGCTAACATCCATTACTTTGGGTAGCTGTACGGGCCGGATCCCAGCTAGCGGTAGTCCGAACACACTTGGCACCGTGTCGCTTAGACTTTTACATCTTTTTGTCAGAAGGGCCCTTTCGGCTTGTACTCAAAATAACTATTATAAATCTCAAATTTTAAGTATTTTTATTAAACATAACATATTATGAATCTAAAAATTCAAGTATGCCTAATTCGTTATACAGATAATTGAAACGGTCTTCAGCCACCGGTTTTGTGAAAATATCTGCTAATTGATGATATGTGTCAATGAATTTTAAGCAAATATTCTCGTGTTCTTGGTAATCACGTAAAAAATGATGACATATCTCTATGTACTTCGTGCGTAAGTGACAAACAGGGTTCTTAGTCAAATTAATATGCTAGTATTACACAATATGAAAATCTTCATGTAGTGTAGATTATAGTCTTCTAGGGTTTGCTTCATCCAAAAAATTTGAGCACAGCAACATCTGAGGCGATATACTCAGCCTTAGTTATTGATAGCGCTACTGAATTTGCTTCTTACTAAACCATGAAACTAAAGCTTTTCCGAAGAAATGACACGTACCGTTGGTACTTTATGGTCTACTTTGCATCCTGCAAAATCCGTATCTGAATAACCAATTGTAGAAGTTCCCTTAAGGTATTGAAAAATACGCTTAACGACGCAAATATGATTCCTTAGGATTAGCTTGATGTCTAGCACGAATGCAAACGCTAAATGATATCAGGGCGACTAGCAGTTAAATATAATAGACTACCAATCATACTTGATACTTATGCTGGTCGACCGGTTTCTACTTGCATTAATGTCAAGCCGACTTGATGTAGCCATTGGAGTTTCGATAGGCTTTACTTTGTCGAAGTCATACTATTCAATAAATCTTCGTGTACTTAGCTGGTTGATGATATTTCCTATGAGTGTTGTTTGATCTGGAGTCCTAGGAAGTAGTTTAGCTCTCCATCATACATGTTTTAAACTCACTCTGCATACACTTAACAAATTCTGATAAATTTTTCATTGGTAGAACCGAATATTATGTCATCTACATAAATTTGCACAAGAAGTATACAATCATCGAAGACTTGAGAAATAAAGTAGTATCAACTCTTCCTTTGGAAAACTATTTTAAGTAAGAAGGCACATAGGCATCATACCAACCACAAGGTGCTTGTTGAGTCCATAGCTAAGTTTGATGACGTGATCGGGTTTTTAAAAATCTTAAAAACCAGGAGGTTGTTTCACAAAAACTTCCTTTTTTAAAAAAATCCATTTTAAAATGCACTTTTTACGTCCATTTGAAAAAGTTTGAAATCGTGATAACATGCAACTACACAAAATATGTGGATAGCTTCTAGTCTAGCAACAGGAGCATATGTCTCGTCATAATCAATACATTCTTCATGATTATAACCTTGTGCCACTAGACGTGCTTTGTTGCGTCGAACTCCATCCTTACTGAGTTTAATTCGGAACACCCTTTTGGTACCAATTATCGATTGACCAATAGGTTCAGGAATAAGTTCCCAACCATGGTTTCTCTCAAATTGATTGAGTTCCTCTTGCATGGCATCAATCCAAAACTCATCATTAAATTCATCACCTACAGTCTTAGGTTCTACTTGAGATATAAAAGCTACATTAGCTGCTACATCAGTGTCCTAAGTAAAAGAACGTGTACTTACACCTTTTGATACATCACCTATGATGAGGGTCTCTGGATGGTCTGTCAAGAATTTTATTTTTGTTAGACTTTCCAGATGGCTCTTTTTGGTACAGTATCTTCAGATGTCTTGGATTTATTCTGTGCATCTTCATCATCACTGTCGCTTGATCTGTAACTATTGAGCACATCAAAATTAACGTTAATAGACTCTTCCACAATCATAGATGCTTTATTTAAAATTATCTATATCCTTTACTCTTAGCAGCATATCCGCGAAATATCCCTTCATCTGCTTTAGAGTCGAACTTACCGAAGTTGTCCTTGGTGTTCAGGATAAAACAGCAACATCCAAAACTTTAAAGTATAAAATATTTGGAATTCTTCCAAACCACAGCTCATATGGTGTTTTCTTCGAGATAGGTCGAATCAATACCCTATTTAAAATATGACAGGATATACTAACAGCTTCTGCCCAAAAATATTTAGGAAGATTATGTTGATTCGGCATGACTCTAGCCATCTCGCTTTGAGTTCGATTCTTCCGTTCCACAACACCATTTGTTAGGGAGTTCTAGGACAAAATAATTTGTGGTAGTATCCACTATCATCACAAAACTTTTTGAAATCAGTATTTACCAATTCGCCACCATGATCACTTCGGATTCGAGTAATCATAAAGCCTTTTTTATTTTGTACCTTTTTACAAATATTTGAAATTCAAAAATAGCATCACTTTTATTTGATAAAAAAAAACCATGTTATAACGAGAGAAATCATCAACAATTTCAAAAGCGTAGAGCTTATCGCCAAGAATAGCAACTCTACTAGAAGCAAAGAAATCTATGTAAACTAACCACAAGGGTCTTGAAGTACTTACAGCGTTCTTGGATTTAAAAGTTGACCTAGTTGCTTTGTTCTTTTCACAATCAACACATACCATGTCTCTCTTGAATGTGATTTCTGGGAGTCCTTTTACCAAATTTTTGGTACATAGTCGTGAGATAGTGTCCATATTGGCATGTCCTAGTCTCATGTGCTATAGCCAACTTTCATCTTGATTTGCTATTAGGCACTTTCCTGCATTATTAGTACTCTCTAAAAGAAAACATAAATGTTTTCCCTAATCCCTTCATATACGGGATTACCAGATGACAAATCGTATATAGAACATTTGTCTTTTACAAAGTTGATGCCATAACCATTATCTGCCAAGTGACTTATGCTCAGTAGGTTATGTTTTAACTCCGTAACTAGACAGACATCTTTTATTACTGGGTAAGGAGTTATACCAATAATGTTGTTACCAATAATATTATCTCTCAAGTTATTGTCGAAGGAAATGTATCCTTCTTTCTTCATTGATAGCGTAGTGAACAAAGATGCATCACCAGTTATGTGCCATGAACATCCGCTATCGAGGATCCATTTGGTTCTAGCATGAGAGGGTTGAGGGTCCACCTACAAAATAAGTAGATGGATCCTTTGGTACCCATTTCATTGAGGGTCCTTTCTGATTAGTCTTAGGAATCCAAACAAGTGTTTGATTGTCAACAAGTTTCCTTGCTAGACAATACTGTGATATGTACCAGTGAGTACCACAGTACGTACAAGTAAGTCTTGAAAATGTGCTCTATGTTCTGTATTGACATGCTTTCGTTTCTTCTTTGGAAACCACTATGTGAAAGCATAATTGTGATTGGTGTGTTGCATACATGCTTTCTGTGGTTTAGTCCACTTAGTTGTATGCTTGTCATTAGAACTAACCTTAGGCTGAGTAACAGGGAGAGCCTGTTTGCCTAACTTGATTTCTAACTTTTTAGAAATCACACAAAGCTCTTCATATAGCCTGTTTGCCTAACTGTTTCTTTTGGATGGTGAGGATATCCTCATGATAGTCTAATTTGAGCTTGGCTATCTCATCCATGTTACCGATAGCAGACGTTTCTTTAATGTCTTCAAGAAGATTAGACAGTCATGCTACCTCGGTTGTGCAAGCCTTAACCTCTTTGCGAGATTGCTTGTACTTGTCTAACACATTTTTCTGTTCGACAAGTAGTTCGCTAAAGGCTGTATCTAATTCATCAAAAGTAAAATCATTATATAGAGGGTTGGAAGATACCTTATCAAATGCCATAAGACAGACATTAGCAGTGCTGCAAAGTCTTTCCTCCTCCTCCTACTCACTAGCGTCACTTTCGTGCCAGATGCTCGTGTTTGCATACTTTCGACATGTTGTAGCCTTCCTGTTGATCTTGATTTATCATATGGACTACTTTTATTTGACAATGGACAGTCCTTCTTGATATGCCCTGACTTCTTGCATCCGAAGCATATGGTGTCTTCTTTATTGCTTTCATGGACATCTCTGTTTTTCGGTTTGATCTCTCAAAATTCAAGATTGTCCTGAAGTTTCTGAGTAGCAGGGCTTTCTCATCACCACTAGATGATTCTTCGTCAGAATCATTGCATACGACTCTTTTGGTTTGAGATTTGAAGGCGATAGACTTTTCTTTGGGAGTAGCTTCTCCAAATTCTTGCAAATCCAACTCATGGGTTATGAGTTTGCCCATAAGTGTCTCCAGAGTCATTGTGGTGCGATCGTTTCCTTCAATTCTTGCAGTTACCTTTAGGTTCCAATTTTTTGTTAGAGCCCGTAGGACCTTCCTGATTTTCTCATGATTGTTGTAATCCTTACTAAGAGATTACAAAGGGTTAGTAATATCTAGGAAACGAGGTAAACATCTGTGTAATTGACTCGTTGGGTTTCATCTTAAATGATTCATACTCCTATGTTAGTCTGCTAATTTTGGATTCCTTCACTTAGAAAGTTCTTTCATGATTCACCTCAAGATGTCTCCAAATATTATGAGATTTAGTATAGGTAGAAACACGGTTAAACTCGGTTTTGTCAATTGTATAGAATAGTGCATTGATGGCTCGTGCATCTATACTAGCCTTTGTCTTTTCTTGGTCTGTATATTTATCGTGAGACTTTTCTACTAGATCACTATCAACCAATATTCTAGCCGGTTTCTTATAACCGTCTATAACAACCGACCAAAGATCAAAATCAAGAGACTTAAGAAAGAAAACTCATTCCTGTTTTCCAATAAGTATAGTTCATTCCATCAAATAGTGGGGTTTATTTGTGGATTGTCCTTCACTGTTAAATATAGATTTTATGGGTGCCATATACTCTCTAGAGTATAGTATGTATAACCTGCTCTGATACCAATTGTAGGATCATTAAGATCTCTAGAGGGGGTTGAATAAGTGTGTACGTGCAACGAAAATAATCCTCTTAAAAATTTAGCAGAAATATACTATGGCAGATATTAAAAGACAGTAAATAAATGCAGCAAGCAAGAGATAGAAGATCAAACTCAGTGAACACCAATATATACTGGTTTTCTCTGAGAGGACTAATCCAGTCGTGAGTACTTGTCCGCTGTTAATCCACTATTCACAAGCTAAATGAGAGCTTGCGTTTTTACAACACCGGCCATGTTGACGGCGCATGACCGACTCCACAAAAAACTGATTCTGAAAACTGGAACGTTTTCTAAATTACAACCTCTTACAACTCTCTGAACCAAAACTCTAGATCGAATAGAACTGTAGGCTTTGGCTAAGGTAGTATAGGCAAGATTTGAAAGCTTTAAGGAGCTGGAAAAAACACTTTAAGAGAGAGAGAGAGTGAATGAGTTATTAGAAATGAAAATCTTTATTTATAGTGTTTTTGAGGACCGAACTCAGGCAGAGTTCAGGAAGAGTTCGAATGCTAGGATCTCGCATTTGAACGTTGCATGCAGATTTGGAGGGAACAGAATTTCAAGGTCAAATCAGTTCAATAGGCCAAATTTCATAGGTTTTGGCTATGGATGTGTAGAATTTAGTGTAATTTATAGGTAGGCTTTTTGGATTTGTGGACTGAAAAAAACCTAAGCTAGTAAAATCCATAAGATCCACATTCTATATTTCCTAAATCAATAAAATGAAAGTACAAAAAAATGGCTCGATCTTGAATTCAATGCAATCTTGTCTTGATGATGATTGCAATGTTCTTTACTAGCATTATGATGTAGACATAGAGTTCTTTGTTATCAATTCTGTAACCCATAGCACCTGTAGCAGTTCGTATATTTGCGTATCGACTTAAGTTATCGTTGATTATCAAAATCAGGTGTGCCCATTTGCTAATTGGCCAAATAGTTCTCTAGACTAGACTAGTCCTCGTAGAGAAAAATCCAGTATAGACCTGGTGTTGCGTTTGCTCTTCTCTATCATTTACTTTACGTATTTTATTTGGTTATCTTAGTTGGTTAATTGGTGCTTATTTTTAATTAGAGATTATTATTCCGTTGCACTCTATTCACCCCACCCCTCTAGAGCTACTCTACGGTCCTACATCTACCACCTTAGAATGAGACGTTTTTGACCCATTTCATGAGGATAGCGATAAGCCTATCTGTGAGTATTCATTATTTCTAAGACTTAGCTGGGAGTCATACTATGTTGCTAGGTGACTTGAGTGTCCCTTGATAATTTAAATTTGGTTTATCAGTACCAGTCCCTTAACAGTTTCACATTATGGTAGTTAACAAGAATTTTGAAAATTGTAATTTTATACCTTGGTGAGGAATTGTACAAGAACGATGCGGGTTAGAATATTGAATGACGATTGTAATTGGTTAGATAAAATCATGTGTGGATATTATATTCAAATGCTAAATGGAAAGGTCCTTGGAAATGTTGTCGATGACTCAAATGAGTGTGAAAAATCTATACGTTGACCCTAAGGGTGTGATAGAGATGCTCAACTATCTAGTTCATCAAAAGGATAGAAGCAGTAGATTAAGAGTTCGTGCTTATGAGGATAATTGTTGCATATGTACATTTATGCTTGAGGATTGAATTGTGTACAAAGGTAACAAGTAATGATTCTAAATATTTTGTTGTGTAAAGTATGATTAATCAATACATGAATTCGTCGGATTGAAATATTACTTGACCCTTGTGGTATGAAATTTATGGAAGTTCCTTGCGAGATTAAATGGGTAGAATACGAATAAAGATTTAGAAATATCAAGATGTATTGGATAATGTCAATAGATGATATTACCGCAGGGATGACAGTTGGTTGAAATATAGATCATTTGATTATAAACTAGGCGATATGATTAATTGTCATACAAACTAGGATAATATGATTGTTGATTGGCTAATTTGTAACACGGCCATATGATCATTGAATGGTAAATATGGATAGTTATTGAACTTGAGTTATTGAATGTAAAATTCTCTATGAGACTTTGATGATGCGATGCGGATATTTGACGGTAATGTGATTCCATATTTTATTGTGACTCTATCGGAATGAAACATAGATACAAGTAAAGAATCGATCGCCGCCGAAAATTGGAGGACAATAATCTTACGTTATTGATTGGATGATGAGTCAGATTGACCGTTTCGAAGAAAATATTTTGTGGTGGAATTAATGGCCCTTGAATAGTTAGCCTTGGCATTTGGATTAATATGGATACGAAGAATTGGAATACGGGATAAAGAATCTAAGATGGGGTAAATATGATCGGAGGATCATGTGATGATAGAAAAACTGAGGAATGGAATTGAAATCGGATTGTTGGAAATTTACATGGTGGATTGGGATTTAGACCATAATGTTGCTGGATTAATCTTATGATTTTCGAGGTAAATCTAGAGTGATCCTTTGTTAAGGTAGTCCCTTAAGGATGACCGGGTAGATTGACTTGACTCTAGATATCGTTGGCTGCAAACCATTTGTCGAGTTGGTCGATTGACAAATGGTGATCATTGTTCATACTGAGTTTACGGAACTTTTGGGTTATGGTTTGGCCATAAGAATGAGAAGTTAGAATGGTCCCTAACAGTTGTCCATTCTAAAGGAGTCACCTAAATGATTAGGTTTAGTTGTCGGTATAGCTAGCTTAGAGACCTGACCGAAGATTAAGGTGACCATTGGAGACCCATAGGATGACCCTTTTGATATTGTACGAGAGATGATGGTGATAGTAAGACCTAATGAATATATGTTACGATGCGAGCCTCAGAGATGTTTGACAATTGAGTTGACCTTAGTTGGAACTTAAATGTGGAGTAAGATGTGGATTTGAATATTGTTCCATAAGTTGGGATTGGCCGCTCTTGACGAAAATGACGGAAATGACGGTTAGCCATCTAAATTCGTCGGTTGGTGACTTCAAAATAGGAAAAAAAATATAAGACATTTCTGGATAGATGGAACGTTGCATGGAATTGTGCTCTTGGCACGGATAATTGATGGTGATTGATCCTTGGATTAAATATTCTAAAATGATAATTGCCTCGGTGGAAATGTTAGAGGATTCGAAAGTCACTGAACAATTGAAGACATGTGGATAAATATTGCAGTAAAGAAATTATTGGAATATTTCTATGATGGTTTATACAAATAAAAGAGAGTTTCAATTACTCATGATATTCTATTGGATGTTGGTAAGAATAAAATCATATTGCACTAGTACTCGAAAGAAATTTAAATCGATATCTGAATTGAATAAAGATTACAAGGTGCCTATATTGAATTTAGTAAAATTGTCGGATCAGTCATGATACTCAATGTGAATCAAAATCAAGTAACAATTGGTTGCATTTGTAAATTGATTGGGATAGATGAAATCATATTTTTACTAGTGAGAACTTTAAATATGATCGGTTTAAATTAGATCCTTAGTTGAAAGAATTAAAATATTTTGTTGGGTGAGTAACCTATTGGATGGAGTGGTCCCTTATCTTAAATGTCTGTGGCTTGGAAGATAGATATTGTGGAAAATAAAGCAAGAAGTTCGGTGTAAATCCTCTTCCCGTATTTTCAAAATTTTAGTTTTTATTTTAATTATTGTGTTTAAAAGTAATTTTTGTCGAGACTTTGTGAAAGTTATTTTATGATTAATTTTTAGCAAAACTAGTTTTAAATTAAATATTTTGAGAGTGCTAATTTGTTTTAATAAAATATTTTATTAAATAATATTATTGGAATTATGAAGACATTTGGTTATTATTTGGATTTTTATTCAAATTGGTTTCAAAAATGATTCTTGGAAATCATAAGTAGTTCTCAATAATAAAAAGGGTTGTCCATTTATTTTAAATTAAGTTTGGATTTATAAAAATATATATACTTTATTTGATAATTTTGATTTTTATTAGAATCAATTATTTAAATTTTGGATTTGAATTTATACGATTTAAATATTTGATAATGTTGAATACTATGAATTATTATTTGCGATCATTTAAAGGATTGTGATTAGACTAATTTTAATTCAAAGTTATTTGATTTAAATTAAAGAAGCGGATTTATCTACAATGATTGATAATCCTTATCGGATTAGGAGTTCAAATCCTATTTAATAGGGCTGCAATGAGCCAAGCCGTTCACGAGCTGCTCGAAGCTCGGCTCGATAAAAGCTCGTTTGAGCTTGGTTTGTTTAGTAAACAAGCTGAGATCAAGCTTTATTTTTGAGCTCATTTAATAAACGAGCCAAGCTCAAGCTTAGAAGTACTCGTCTCGATTGAGCTCACGAGCTGGCTCGTTTAGAAGCTCGTTTAGGAGCTTGTTTAGAAGCTCGTTTGTTCTTTGTGAATTCTAATTTTATTATATATATAGAATATATATATATATATATATATATATTATATATATATATATATATATTTGTACAACAATATGGTTGTGTGTATTATATATTTATGTCGTTAATAAGTGATGTCAAGGAACTTTTTTAATTAAATCTTTATAAATAATTTGTTAATATTTCAGATACTTGAATTCAAACATAACCAACTTGAAATCAAGCTCGTTTGTTCTTTGTTGAATCTAATAATAAGATAATATATATATATATAATATATATATTATATATATTTGTACAACAATATGGTTGTGTGATTATATATTTATGTCCTTAATAAGTGATGTCAAGGAACTTTTTTAATTAAATCTTTATAAATAATTTGTTAATATTTCAGATACTTGAATTCAAACATAACCAACTTGAAATCAAGCTCGTTAAGCTTGAAATCAAGCTTAATGAGCTTGAAATAAAGTTGAGCGACAAGCTTGATTTCGAGCTTATCGAGCTTGTCTATCAAGCTTGAATCAAGCTTCCTTATCAAGCCAAGCTCGAGCTCAAACCAAGCCAAGCTCAAGCTTAATATAACAAGCTCAAGCCAAGCTCAAGCTTCAAAATAAAAAACTTATCAAGCTTGAGCTCAAGCTCGAATAATTCTAGTCAAGCCAAGCTCAAGCTTACAAAAGCTTGGCTCGGCTCGGCTCGTTTGCAGCCCTACTATTTAAGGAGGCCCCTTTCTCCTAATTCTTCCCAACTCTTTTTGTCCTACTTGCCATAACCAATGTTTCCACAACCATCATCCACCAACAACCACGTGTCGTCCATCGTGTCCGTATCCAACCCTTTTTTTTCTGCTATTTTACATTTACATTATCTCTCATGTCCGACACACCGAACCTTTCTCTAATTCATCCCAAACCCAACTATCGTGTCCGAACACCAGGACACAACACGACCATCCTCGACACAACCACCAGAAAACAAAAAAAATCCTAATCCTAATGTTCCTGCTAACACCGACCCCCAGCGGACCACAACCGCGTGATCTCGACGACCTCTACCATGACACACCACCATTACCAGCGTTCCTCTCGGCCCCCTCTCCATGTCCTCGTCCACGCCGCACCTCCTCTATCGCAGCCGTGCATCCCAACCACTCAACACTTCCTCTCTATCGACCTTGACAACACCACGCACCGACTCCTGCCACTCGACCACAGTGGACACCACCGGGGCCTACCTCCTCCTCGATAGAACCTCGCCATCACCATCACCCGAGACCACCACCACCACTACCAAGCAACCCTGCCACCACAAAAAAATCACATACACCGAAAGAAAATACATCAAACCCTACCTCGGCCTCCTGTCGAACCACTGCACATCAGCCGCCCTCGCCATCGCTGACCATCCCTGGAACCGCCTCGGCCAGCGCCCCTAGCTGCGCTCGAGGCCGCACTTCTGCGCCGTCCCGCACCGCTCTTCTCCAAAATCCCTCTCCGCTGCGCGTCCACGACAAAACCCCGCCGCCCCCAAGCCACCTCACGTCGCCATCCACGAGTCGTAGTCCTCCTCCGCAGCCGCAGCAACAACATGAGTGTCTCCCTGTTTCCTCTCGCTCTCCTCAGCTCCTTCTTCTTTTCGTCACCTTCCTCTCTCAATCCCTCACTCTGGCCATTCCTCTCTCTCTCTTTCTCCATTACTCACTCTCTTTCTCCTTTTTCAAGAAGAGTAATAATGACCTTCATTAATCCTTGCACAGCCGTTTGCTTCCTCCTATTTTACTATTTAATTACTAGCATATGTGCACGTGTCTTGCACATATTTTAATATTTTTTTAATTAACTTAGGAAGGCTATTTGGGAAGACCAAAGGATAGTCTACGTAATTACTAAGTTGTCCTATTTAAATTAATGAACCATTTTTAATTAGTATAGACATGTAAGAATATTTTTGGAATTCAAAAGTTTTACCATCAAGTTTTCCTATTATATAGTAGAATAGATTATATAATAGGAAGAGACTAGTTTTATTCTAGTATTTCTTCCAAACAGTGTAGATATGTATATAATATCATTAATACTTCAAAATTATTATTAATAATATTTATCAGTATTGTTATTTTTCTTGTATTATTAGTTATTTTCTAAACAAATATCATATCAAATATTTCCTAAAAATTATATTTGTAAAAATATAGTATTTGGCTTGGGCCATTTATGTATAAAAAATTGGGTTAGAAACCCTAAATATGTATTGTATTATTTTTTACAGTATTTAAATATAGCTTTGACGTAAAAAGCATTTTGACAAATTAGGTTTGACCCTTAAAATAATTTTCTAGAATATTTATCTAATATTTTGATTTATAAAAAATATAGTTAAGTTTTATTATTATATATATAGATATATATATATATATATATATATTATATATATATATATAATATATATATATATATATTCTAGAATAATTTTCTAGAATATTTATCTAAATATTTGATTTATAAAAATATAGTTAAGTTATTTATATTTATGTATATAAAATATTTCGATAAATATTCTAGAAAATTATTCTAGATATATATATATATATTATATATATATATATATATATATATATATATATATATATATATATATATATATTTTCCTAGTCATGAGTATAGTCATTTTCTCTTGACCATGGATTTCTCTTTCAACCTCGATGATCGTGCCGAACTCCAATTCTATACTTCTTTATGTCAACCCTAGCCAATTGACTATTCTGGACTCAATGACATGGTTTGTTCCATCATCTGAGATCATCTTGAGTACTTTTGATATCTGTGACTATTCTGCGCCAACAAGATCATATTGCGCGCAAGTCGACTGCAACTTAATTCAAGGCAAGTACATTACACTGGTTACTCTCAATTAATAGTTCATAGATACATGTTTTAGATACGCATTACATGACTCATGATTCTTGACACATTGTTTACACGAATATTGATTCATATTCATGATTATCAAGTTTTTGTGATTTACTTTATTTATCGTATTTCGTGACTTACATTTCGTGATTATCGTGTATCATAATTTTCGTGTCATGACGTGAATCCACGAGTCGGTGGGGAAATATTATTAGACATGTGAATATTTCCAAAACAAGAACCACTCCCACAAGTCCAAACAAGAACGATAGCTCTCACACACTTCACGTGTGCCCTTAGACGTTTACATGTCGAAAGTAGTATTTCAAAACACCTAGTTGTATGTCTTGCTTGTCGTGTTTACATGCTTTCTCTAGTTGACATGCCATGATAGTCGTGTTTACATGTTTCTTTCTAGTTGTTTGTCATGATTGTCTTATTTACCGTTTTCTCTACTTGTCATACCATGTCACCATGTATATCATATGCTATTTCTGTTTTATAGTTCTATTGTGTCTTGAATAGTTTACCATGTATGTACTGTTCTCATCCTGACAGAAAACTATTTTTCAGATTAGTCGCTTGCTATGCATTGGATCATTGGGAAAGATATGGGTATATGCCAAGGTCGACTCTATAGGACTAGTTAGACAGATTTGATCATCAAGTTTAAATTTGTTGTATTAGATTTTGTGAGATATTGTATTTTATTCAAATATAATCTTTGAAGTTGTAAATGATGTAATTATTGTAAATGAGCAAATAAAGATATTATTTTATGCGCACTTGTTTATTGCGGGCTAGAGAGCGTTCTACTACAGATACCGTGGCGTAGGCTGGACTTGGCCACATACTCGTATTCCGAAAAAATGGGTGCGGTTCATGACAATTTCTCTAAGGTAATTGAAGGAATATGATATACTTTGAGAATGCCTAGACCGAAACTTGATATTCAATATGTACAAGTTGAATTGGTAGTAATATTTCTTTGGATTGGGGAAAGAGGTTGCACACGTATCTATCAAATCGTACTAACACCGACATTGGTTGAAATGCGTATATTTCTGAGATGCCTAAAATATGTGTATGATCCAAATGAAGTGATAGGTTATGACTAAATAGAACTGCAGGGAGAAATTTAGTGAATCAATGAATTTCCAAATATTTGAATGGAAAGACAGATTGAATCATTGATATATAAATTGTGCAGTGGATCAAAATTTTAAATCTGTCAAGAGAGCCGAATTAGAATGTTGAAATAATGTTAAATAAGCAAATTGTTGTGACTAAGTGAATTGTACAATGAGTTATTCTCTTAAGTTTCAAGGATAATTTTTTTTTTCCTGAGTGGTATATTATGTAATGCACCGATCTGCACGGAGGCACTTGGTCGGTTGTTAGATTCGATCAGATCGTCGGACTGTAACTTGTGTTGGAAATCATAAGATTTAAGGATGATGTAGTCTTTCATAATTAGCTGGATGGGTATGTTAAGAAACATCATGCATTGTGTCAAACCATCTCTGGAGGGCTCGTTGAGAAATATGTGATCATAGCAGGAAGACTACTTGTATATGTAAGTGGAACTGTCCCTTCCCTTTGCTCTTTCACGCCTACTAAATAAGTTGTTGAGTAGCTATGTTTTGACCCTAAAATGTTTAATGCTTTAGATGCTACAAAGATAATGATGTTTATTGAATATTGTTGAAATGAATAACATATGAATAATGAACTGCCTATGTGAATGATACATGAGAAATAAAATTTTGCATGTCCTTATGGAAATAAAATGATGTGAAATAAATCGTTGAATACGACTTGAATGAAACATGTGAAATGATGAGGTTGGGATGAAATGAAACATGTGCGATGATGAGGCTTGGGATTGATAGATTACGAGTGGATTGATGGTAATGAGAATGATAAGTCATTGAATACGGCTTGAATGACATAGGAATGAGAAAATGTTGGTTTCGCTTAATTTTAGTATTTTACCATGCACTTTAAGCATATATAGTCGCATATGCATTTGTATGGTCATGGACAACTGTGTACAAGTTTGGGTGAGTTTCTTCGGACGGTACCTGAGCAATAGGACCGATCCGACCGAGGGAAAACATTGGTCATGCTATATGGCACGAGGTAATTACGGACTTCTGAGGCTTGCAACCTACAGTGGAATGCATGTCACATTACCCTTCAAGTCTTATATGGCATGAAGTATAGCGAGACATTCATTAAGGATAAAACACCTGCTTCGAAGGGTGCGTCATAATACCTTTGGTGATGTTTTATGGTGCAGTTTCACCAACGATAATGTAGTCGATTGCATGCTAATGAATGTCTTATGCTGGTGGTAAGCATGTTATATCCTATTTCTATACATGTATGGAGAAGTCGGTAGTCGGTAAGAATATAACTGAAAAGTGATACAAATATCTTTCATGTTATTCAACTTTACTGGTTAACATGTAAAAACACCAGTATGCTATAATATTGCCACCTTATGAATGCTGATATTACATGTTGTACATGCTTTACCATTTCACAGTACAAAAATTGTAAATTGACCCGGCCCAGTAGAATGATCATAATAAATGCTTGCTCACTTGACTAGAAGTGTTGGTTTAGGGAAGTGAGCTTAGGGCCGGGCATACGGTTCCAGAACCCACGGTTCTGATCCGGCATAAACCGTAAATTGTCCAAATAAGTCGGTTCCTAAAATTTAAAATTAAATGGGATATGTCGGGGCGGGTTGTCTGATATTAAGGGGTCAGTGTGGGTCCTATTTTAAAAACAAAATGGGCCCCGGCCTGGCCCGTTTCTAGCGGGTATGTATTTTAATCAATTTTAATTTTTTTTGCTATTTATGGATAATAGAACATGCTATTGTTTAACAAACAAAACCTAGAAATTTGGAAGACATTAGACTTGTTTGTTCTTATAGATAATAGAACATATGTAAATGTTTACTATTATAGTTTCTGAAATTTTTTACTTTTTGGTACCCATTTGGACTCGTGGGTCGGCCCAGTTCGAACTCATTTCAAAAGGGGTCGAGTCCGCTCGGTTCCAATATTTTTTAGATCCAACCCGCCCCATCCTGCCAACTAACTGTCCGGTCCGGAGAGCATCAAATTATGCTAGACCCGACCCGTACCCAGCCCTAAGTGTGCTAGTTCTACTCGCTAGTGCATGATAATGACTGACCCACATCTTTGTAGGCTTTTTCCACAGATGCTTAGGATTTTCAGTACGCATATGTTGGTTGGATCAGTTCTGAGGCATCGAAGATTTGTCGAGCATGGAGAAGCTCTTCTTGTGAAAGTTGATGTCTTCTGTATACAAGGCATAATGTATAAAAAAAATTATAATTCAGTTGTACCAGTGAGTTGTAAGCCGAGTCGGCATATTCATGTAAGCCAAGATGGCATGAGTTGATGTCCATTAAGAGCCCATTGTAACGTTGTAAATCTTTGTATTTCGTTGCTATAATTAATAAGAATTCTTTTCAGTAAAGAGATGTATTTCATATATCGTTAATTGTCTCCTTATTCTGTTGTAATGTGTTCGCTTGAGATTTGTTATCAACTATGTACATTCTTGCCTTTTACAAGTGTAATCTAGGCTTGTACGACATCACGTCCATGACGAATTATCAATTCTGTAAACCGGGGTGTAAACTAGGTCCTCAGAGGGACGTAACAAGATACCTAAAACATGCCAGATATACTGAATATAAACAAACTACTAAAAGGTCTCATAACCATTCCATGTAAAATATGCACTTTGTAGGACAACCTTCAACGCATCGGTCCCTGGCTCAAAATGGCATTAGCATGGTTTTCGCTTGGGAACCAGGGGCCTAATGTGTATAACACTCATCGAATGTCAGAGGCCATATGCAAATATAACCAGGATCACACCCGCATCTTTGGCTCAGCATATGGGTTACAAAATAGAATGTAAATAGTGGCATATATTCCTTGTAACAATCCTCCCTACCCCATGCTCTTATCCATGTTGATCCACAGTACCACTAATAACTACTAAGTCTTCTAACATGTATTACTATTAGCAGTAAGTACTATTGCACGCCCAAATGTATCATTGGCTAGTCGATACACAGTCCGTATACTGTATGGGACTCACAACTCGGGAACATGTGTCAAAGCCAATGGAGATATAAGATGCTTTACAAACATGGGTAGTCCGCTAAAATTAGGCCACACAGTCGTTTACACCCAATCAGTTGGACGCACAGTTTAATATCACATAAAGAAATAAAAAAAATATAACATAAATATACTTGCTTAAATAAATGAAAAAACTGTAGTATACTTGTCGGGAGGTGGTATGGTGATTTGACGACGTCTAGAATGTGAACACGACAAGTCAACAAAAGCAGAAAATAAGGAATCTCACTAACGTGTCGGATGCTGAAACAAATATCACTAACGTTTTCGGAATGAACAAAAAGCTAAAATTATTGCTATAAGTCCAATTTGGACATAGAGGAGAAATAGTAGTTTCGGGAC